>BPLR01002158.1:0-30298 GCA_021605095.1 Caerostris extrusa
ATCGAGGCTAAGATGGTTGTACCATGTCCAACGTGAAATAGATGTATTAGACTGGGAGTTTGACGGTGAATCGGAGTGACTGGCAATCCTTGCATACTTCTCACGTATTCTACGAATTATCTGGTGATCCCCTGGCAGCAGCGTTATTTGAAAAAGAAAGTTGTACAATCCATGCGACATGATGCGGACAAGACTTCCATGCTACCCGACTGAAAAGTATCAACTGATGTAAGTGACTTAATTCTTCTTATTACTGAACTGAAATTTTGAAAAAAATAAATATATATATTTACAAAAAAATATTGCTCATATTGACACAACACTATGATGATTCATAGATGGAATGGCATGTAAACCTGTTTGCGTATAAAAGCACTTCTTTCCGATTACTGTTAGTTATCTGTTACTGTTATGATTTATCTGTTTAGTTAAAAACAGATAAATCATATTTGTTACTTAACAGAAAAGCTGTCAATCATAGCCAAATCATTTCCTTTCATACCCCAAACTTCCTGCTTCGACATAAAGAGAAGCAAATTAATGAAGTTTTTCTTTAAATGTGGCTTTTAAAGAAAGCACTGTGTTAAGACTTTTAAGAAAATGTCGCATTAAACTAACTTTAAATTTTAAATTATATATATATATATAGGTATATAAAGTTATATAAGTTATACAATCTTTTTATTTATTTATTTGACAGAAAAGAAAGAGAGTTGAGCTTTTCTTCAAATGTTTCTGAAAATCCTTTAGTGCATAAAAGGGTTATAGAGATCTATATTTTTTTAAGCAAACGGTTGCGGCATTTACCTGCTCTTCTGCGAAAAGTGATGGCAGATGGGTGAGCCCTGAGGAGCTGCAGTTCGCTAACATGAAGCGATCATTGGTGCAGGAACATCGGCAGGGGGCAGGGCAGCTAAAAGGGAAGGCTTGGGCGGTACCATCGTTAGAAGGGGTGCAAAGGTCTTCATCTGTCGTAAGTTCCTCTGAGGAATTCAGGAACTGCAGGAAAGGTAGCATCTGGCAGTCGCAGTAAAAGGATTGCCTGAGAAATAAATTCTTTTCTGTCATTAATGCCATTAAATTAAAAATATGAAAAAGGCAGCAATGATTTCCATGCTTTATTCGGGTCCACTCTTGTTTTCAGTGCACCATCACAAAGATTCGAACAGAAGTTCAAAGCGAAGTGCGGATTGCTGGAGGTTAAGGAGACGAAAGATGATGACGACTTTTCCAGGCAGGTTCTTCTCTGAGGGTTTACGGGCATAAGTGTTCTAGGGAATCAGATCGAAGATGCAATTTTGGAATGTACCGTAGGATTAAATAATGATCTTCTAACCGATCGTCGATATTGCTCTACACTTGTAGAATAGATTCAAGCTGTTTTGATCTAAACTTTAAAGAATTCCGAAATGGCGCCATAGTTTTGAGCTTCAGCTTAGTGCCATGAAGAGTGGCATCAAGATGTGTCTTATCAAAAGGATAAAACTCACATCAGTTAGACCCAGTAGACGCAAGAAAACCATAGTTTTTTTCCGTTTTAAAAATTTGTGATTGTAGCTCATCTTATTGAGCGGATTCAGCGGCTACTACACAATTACACCTCATTTCATGGTATCTAAGTGAAATTGATGTATGGGACGATTAATCTACCATTCAACAGTGAAGAAAGCCGTTGAATTCTGAGAAATCTTTCCTGTTTAATTGCTCAACATTTGCGGATCGTATGATCAAAATTGAGGAAAACATTATGAAAACTGTGCATGCAAGACGCTTAAAAGGGCAATTACAATGTTTTTCGATTTACTCTTTTTCTGAAAGCAGTAGTGAATAGTCACAGAATCAAAACTAAGTCATCTTGACATACTAACAGATCGATTTACATTTGGCATTGTGCATTATGGTATCAATCAATATTAGTTGGAGAAAATTAAATAAAATAATGAGATGACCTTACAGTCTTTGCATTAGAAATAAGAAATGTACTGACCTGCTAAGTAAAGATGCGCGAGTTTTGGTGGAATTTGATTGGTGGAAATGGTTCGGATCTGGTTGTTACTGATCGAAAGAATTCTGAGTTTTGTCATGGCGTGAATTTCAGAATCCAGAGTGGCTATCCGGTTCCCTTCCAGATACAGCTCTGTGAGAGTGCTCATGTTATAAAACTCACCCGGTGAGAAGACCTGGAGAGAAAAAAAATGTACTTTGATTTTGAGCTCACAAGAAAACTGTCATCATTGTATTTTGTAAAGAGAAATAAATGTGAATTAGGGGAATAATTTCACGCAAGAGCAGTAAATAATGACAGAGTTTCAAAATCATTAATCGTACATTGCTCCATTCCTCAGTAGTGTGGAAAATGCTGGGATATGTCAGATGTTTTAGAGCCAGTCCTGTCAGCTGTTAGTTATATCTGATCACATGCGTTTAACCATCGCCCATTTAGAGAGTTTATTGAACATATTGGACTTACCACATTGCGTTGGCTGGCTTAACTCTGGATATGTTCAAAAGCGAGTTTCTGAACTCCGAGCAATCATTCATATTTCCTTGAATGAATGAATCACCCTCTGGCTGACTTAAAAAAAAAGGGTTTATGGAAGTTATCATTTTATACAAAATTAACTAAAAGTATAAAAATTTAAAATTGCAAGGACAAACCCAGCTTCGGCCTAATTTATACACACATCTTCAATCATTTCAACAAAACAATTGGAATCAAAATATCAGCAGCGACTTCAAATGCTCATCAGCTAACTTGGAACTGTAAATATTTATTGTATATTTCATTTTGAAAAATTTGTGAAAGATTTTGATGAAATTGCAGATTACATAAATATACATTTTTAAATCATTTTAACGCCGATCTATAAAATTTTGTCCCAGATTTTCAATTGAAAATTATTGATTTGCAGCGGAGCAATGTTTTTCAAAAAAAAATATTTTAATTCAACTCATTAGTGCTGTGATTTTATAAAGTCTTTCACTCACACAGTTGTATCAGATGTATGAATTTTGAATATCAGATGTTATGTAAAACTTGATACACCACTGAGACTTGATTGCAGTTTTAGGACAACTCTCATATCACTAATTACAGTTAAAATGCTCAATTTCATTATGGATATCAGTCATTGCATTTCTTATGGGTCTTTGCATAGCTATGGTCTGATTAATATTTTGTATGATTTACTTACATTGTAAATTTTACAATATAGTCAAATTAAACTGTAACGGGCTGTATTTTAGAGACCAGTGTTCAAAATGATGTATAAACCTTATGGAATTACATCACTATAGATATGTTTCGAAAAAAAGTACACTTAAACTTTTCTGTCCTAGAAAAATATCGTACATTTTCTTTATTTCAGTAAAGCTTGCTTATGTAAGCAGATAATATGACCAGTTTTAACCTATATTTATCTTATTTATTTGATAACTGCAATTAAAAATACCAAATTTTGTGTAGATAAATTTTATGAATAATGGCAAATTTTACTTGCTGTATTTTTTGATTATCTCTGTTATAATGATCTCCTATTTCGTAAAGCACATTAATACTTTTATTACGTTTCAATTGCAATCCACCTACAATAATGGTAATCCCACAGATCATTTACTTACCACAGATTGTTTAATTTCTTACTTCTTCTAATCTGCACATTTAATTTCTAATTGATTTGTTTGTTTATTGAAGTATAATACTTGGTACCGAATATTTAATGCTTTTTTTTTCCCATGAATATGTTTAATTTTTTTCCCAGGTTGCTGAATACTTTGATTGCTAACTATTTTTGAAACTCTCTTCCAGTTTGTTTATTCCTGTTTCCCAGCTACTATGCGAAGCAGAGGTCACTTAAATTGATACTCCATATCCTACTGCCCAGCTACTATGTGAAGTAGAGGTAATTTAAATTGAGACTCCATATCATATTGCCCAGCTACTATGCGAAGTAGAGGTAATTTAAATTGACACTCCATATCCTACTGCCCAGCTACTATGCGAAGTAGAGGTTATTTAAATTGACACTCCATATCCTACTGCCCAGCTACTATGCGAAGTAGAGGTAATTTAAATTGACACTCCATATCCTACTGCCCAGCTACTATGCGAAGTAGAGGTAATTTAAATTGACACTCCATATCCTACTTCCCAGCTACTATGCGAAGTAGAGGTAATTTAAATTGACACTCCATATCCTACTGCCCAGCTACTATATGAAGTAGAGGTAATTTAAATTGACACTCCATATCCTACTGCCCAGCTACTATGCGAAGTAGAGGTAATTTAAATTGACACTCCATATCCTACTGCCCAGCTACTATGCGAAGTAGAGGTAATTTAAATTGACACTCCATATCCTACTGCCCAGCTACTATGCGAAGTAGAGGTAATTTAAATTGACACTCCATATCCTACTGCCCAGCTACTATGCGAAGTAGAGGTAATTTAAATTGACACTCCATATCCTACTGCCCAGCTACTATGCGAAGTAGAGGACACTCCATATCCTACTTTAAATAGAGGTAATTTAAATTGACACTCCATATCCTACTGCCCAGCTACTATGCGAAGTAGAGGTAATTTAAATTGACACTCCATATCCTACTGCCCAGCTACTATGCGAAGTAGAGGTAATTTAAATTGACACTCCATATCTTACTGCCCAGCTACTATGCGAAGTAGAGGTAATTTAAATTGACACTCCATATCCTACTGCCCAGCTACTATGCGAAGTAGAGGCCACTTAAATTGACACTCCATATCCTACTGCCCAGCTACTATGCGAAGTAGAGGTAATTTAAATTGACACTCCATATCCTACTGCCCAGCTACTATGCGAAGTAGAGGTAATTTAAATTGACACTCCATATCCTACTGCCCAGCTACTATGCGAAGTAGAGGCCATTTAAATTGACACTCCATATCCTACTGCCCAGCTACTATGCGAAGTAGAGGTAATTTAAATTGACACTCCATATCCTACTGCCCAGCTACTATGCGAAGTAGAGGTAATTTAAATTGACACTCCATATCTTACTGCCCAGCTACTATGCGAAGTAGAGGTAATTTAAATTGACACTCCATATCCTACTGCCCAGCTACTATGCGAAGTAGAGGCCATTTAAATTGACACTCCATATCCTACTGCCCAGCTACTATGCGAAGTAGAGGCCATTTAAATTGACACTCCATATCCTACTGCCCAGCTACTATGCGAAGTAGAGGTAATTTAAATTGACACTCCATATCTTACTGCCCAGCTACTATGCGAAGTAGAGGTAATTTAAATTGACACTCCATATCCTACTGCCCAGCTACTATGCGAAGTAGAGGCCACTTAAATTGACACTCCATATCCTACTGCCCAGCTACTATGCGAAGTAGAGGCCATTTAAATTGACACTCCATATCCTACTGCCCAGCTCCGAAGTAGAGGTAATTTAAATTGACACTCCATATCTTACTGCCCAGCTACTATGCGAAGTAGAGGTAATTTAAATTGACACTCCATATCCTACTGCCCAGCTACTACGCGAAGTAGAGGCCACTTAAATTGACACTCCATATCCTACTGCCCAGCTACTAGCGAAGTAGAGGTAATTTAAATTGACACTCCATATCCTACTGCCCAGAGGAAGTAGAGGTTATTTAAATTGACACTCCATATCCTACTGCCCAGCTACTATGCGAAGTAGAGGTAATTTAAATTGACACTCCATATCCTACTGCCCGGCTACTATGCGAAGTAAAGGTCACTTAAATTGACACTCCAAATTAATGATGGTGAACATTTAAAAGTGATCATGGATTGGAACGTCACCAAACGTAGTAACAAAGGTTTAATAAGAAGGCACACTGTATTGGTAATCATTTATTAAAGGAATATTACAAAGGGGATCGTTGAAATCACTGGTGTTTGTTTAGAATCTGCAAATTATTAATGGAACACAATCTTTATAAATCACAAAGATATGCGGTAATAGAAGAAACGTATCTCGTATCAAGATGCGTGTTATATGCTTGCATTTAAAAATTAAATTGCAAAAAAAATAATCATTGATTGGTAAAAAAATGGTTCCTTTCTAAAAAGAATATAAAGCTTGCTCTTTCGAGCAAAAAAAAAAATCAAGGGGTTAGATTTTCTTATGTTGAATTAAAATTTATTCTGCTGATCAGTTAGATTAGTTTTCTGTTCCAAATAGTGAAGGGTTAACTGAGAATTCTATGAAGCAACGGATATTTTTATATCAAGCATCAGTAAAAAGTGTGATTTTGTGGGGTTGGATTTGTTCATTAAATCTTACCTTAAAGCATATGTGCGATAAACAAGTTCTTGCCAATAGTGGAAATTTCCAAGATATTAAAAGAGTCATAGGATTCAGTCTCAGACTTAATGGTGCACAGATTTGTCGAACAAAAATTGCGAGCACTTGGGCTCAGGAACATAGTGAACAATTCATTTATTAATAATAAACACTAACAGAACCCATCTGAAGTTCATCAACACAGCATGATGAAATGTGTCGAACGCTGGTGTGACTTTAGGAAGATCATTAGCGTTTTGGGTAATAATTATTATTCTACAAGTGCATTACGAAAATGAAGAGAAGCCATTAGGGCCCTAATGGTCGAATGTCAGGCACTCGGTGGCCCGGGCTTCGGGTTTGAGCCCTCGGTGATGCGACATATGTTGGTAGTGGTTGGAAAAACAATCCCGGTCTTATAGGACTGTAAGAGCTTCACGGAGCCAAGTCAGACTTCTACATGCAGGTGCTCCTTCCCAACAGAAGCTGCCCCCGTTCCCATCCATTCATGAGTAGATCCCTCATGGGATGACCGTCCCGCATTGAAGGACACTGATGATTATATACAGAGAAGTCAGAAAAGTAGAATTGAAAAAAAAAAAAATCACCATTTCTACGGAGTCGATACAGAAATTCAGTTGTTGTGTGGATAGATTTTGAAAAGGATTTTTTTTTCAAAAATTATCCGAAACAGAAATATTTATGCTTATGATAAGATGAATTTAAATTTTCTTAATTTCATAAAGTTCCATTAGTTTACAAATCTTTTAGCCCGTCAGTTAATGAGTACAGAAAAGCGACTCACCTCTATCCTGTTGTGGCTGAGGTTGAGGACTTTGAGATTGGTGAGATTCTGGAGGCAGCCTTGCAGGGACTTGATCTTGTTCCGGCTCAGGTCCATAGACAAGAGTTTCTCTCTGACCTTGGCGAAGGTGAGGCGCTCCACCTGCGCGATGACGTTCCCCTGCAGGTCGAGGTGCTGCACTCTATGCTCGCCCTGGAGATCCACGGGGCCGAGGTGCGCGATGAGGTTGTTGGCGATCGAAAAGTCCACACCGGGTTGTAAAGCAGCACCGGACCCAGGGAGGTGAACAGGTTGTGGTCGAGTCTGAGGCTTTCCCTTTTTCTTCCGTCTGCAGAACAGAAGTTAATTTTACTGTCATTGCCTTTGAACATTTTAGTTTCACTCGAAACCGGTTCTGATGCCAAACTGGGTGCGGCCTGGTGGATAAGCCACAGAGATTATGTACTGAGACGGCTCCATTTGAAACGTTATCAGCCAAGGTGAACTAAAAGATCCTGTAAAAGATGCTAGGCAGACGTGTAATAAGTCTGTAAACAAGTGAGAGGAGGTTTGGTTTGGTTTGTCACTCTACAGTCATTTTAAGCACACTTTAGGCTCATTAGACCGGAACCTACAGCATAAAGTGGATTCAGAACCACTTACAAACATCCATGCAACACAAAAGGATTCGCATCTGAAGCCTGTGGTACCCAAGGCCAGAGCGCTAGTCAATTGGCCATGAGGCCGTAGTGAGAAGACAGTGCAAGTCCTCCGCATATGATCTTAAATAAGGACATTATTTTATCGAATTTCAAATAAAAATTCACATTTAAAAGTAAAAATCCTTAATTTAATGTTTTATGGCATTATGCTGTTGGATTTTAAGAGGGCAGAATTTTAATCTTTATCAAATGAATCTGTTTCTTATGTTAGGTTAGTAAATCTGCTTACCCACTGGACGAAAGTTTTGTACCATTTCAAAGCTAACAATAAACTCTTCAATAAAAAAAATCTGCTTTGCATCTCATAATTGAAAAATGATGCATCTACCACGTGACTTAAAGCTATGGTGTACCAAGTGTACACCAGCGAGTGTGTTCTACCATGTCTATTATAGCAACTTTACAGTGAATTTCTGGGCGACAACACCATTTTATGGGCGATTATATTTTCCTCCCAGCCTCATGTTCGGATAGACATTTCTTGCTTTTAGATGGCTCTTATACTTCCCCAGGAGGTGTTTGTGTGTCGTATAGAAGAAAACCCGGAAAACTACCAAATGCAACCAGAATGTTAATGTTGAAAGTCAGATTACTTTGAACTCGCCACAGGTAACGTGACAGGTATCAGTTGACGCTTTACGCCTAGCTGTTGCAAATTTTTTAAGAATGCATTCGTTCCAGAATGCTTCACTTCCGACTCTACATTTCTATACAAATATGTAAGTATCAGTAAGTTGTACCACCCCTCAAAGTTTTCCGTTATCGTTGTATCCTCCTGTGTCTGCATTTTGAAATTCTTTAAAATTAATCTTTGTACATGGATCCTTATTCTTTCGTTCTAGAACTTAAGTATGTGGGGAAATTGTTATGTTTTCAATGGTATAAAAGTATGAAACAGACGATTCTTTATTCCAAATCCTGATGCTACGTTAGGTGCATTCAGGAAAAAGCAAAAGTAGCCATTCCATCATTTTTCAGAATTTTGAACTAAACTAGGACAGTGAATCAAAATAACCTTACTAGACTGACCACTTAAATAAATATCTGCCCGATTAAATAAAATAAAAGCATAACATTGCTAAATTATAAAAGAACCAGTAAAAACCGTATATAATTTTTAATTTTAAATGAGCAAAAGTTGAAGGAAACACCACGTTTTCGAATGAATGAAAACAGGGTGAAAAACGGGGTCTTTTTTGGTTGATCAAACTACTACGATTTGACATTTGAAATTATTTGGTCATTATGGGAAAGTGCGTAACATTTTTGTAATTTACACGCACTGAAATGCATATTTTTCGATGAATTTCGGTAGCATGCATGCCTTTACGAGAGAAAGCGAATTGAAGCTCAATCGCATTTGTATTACACTAGTCACAGTAACTGTTTGTCAAAAGTAAAAAGATGGTACTAGACTGATGTGTTTTAAGCACACAAAATAGAGCAACTGAATCGCGATCTGACCACTGTTGTTGTTTTAAAAAAATTGAACTTTTGGTTCAATGAGGCTCATATCAACAAAACTATGTTCAGTTCTTTGAAGAGTATTCACTTACCACTGTATTTCCTGATGTTCCGATTGGTCACTTTATCTATCATGTTGAAACTGAGGTCAAGTACCTCCAGGGAAGGGAGTTCATTCCAGATTTGCACATCAAACTCTTGGATGAGGCAGTGATCCAAGTGCAGATAGAGGATGTTCCACAACTTTTCGCCGAACATGTTCGGGTAATCCGTTCGATGGGGTTGTACGAGAGCTTCAGTGTCGTCAGTTTCAGCATGGTGTCGTGCAGCACTCCGCTCAAGTCTGAGATGTTGTTGTTGTTCAAGTAGATGGACTGGAAACAGAAGTCTCAATTATTTATCGGATGTATGGAGCAAAATGGGCATAAAATACATTTTGTACATTTAATTTCACCTCAAAATGACCCTATTGAATTACTGTTATTGTATCCTTTTGCATTTGGTTAGAATGGAACAAAAAAATTTTAAAACCCCAAGGGAAACCCATTCCAAAGAGGTTCTTAGATAAAGAAGAAAGTTGCCAGATTTTCCTTCTGTTTAGCTCAAGGAAGGAGTAGGCGGCTTTTCACATGCCGTGATTGAAGGCATCCGTTCAAAAATTTGATAGTACAATTTGAATATATTGCAGAAAAAAACCATGAGACCATTTCATATTTAATAGCGTTGAAAATGTTGCAAGCTTGCAGTTTTCATAGCTAATATTACAAGGTTCTGATGCCTACTTTTTAACAGGATCTCCAAAGACACATTTGTGAAAAGCTGTCTAATCTGGTACTTACGTCCAAAAACCGATAAAGTCCTTCCACAAAGATAGAAGGAATGAGGGGACAAACACAATATGAGTATATTGAAAAAATGAGCCATGAGAGAAGTACATTTGACAGCGCTGAAAAGGTTGCACTCATGCCGTTTCAGTGGATAATATTGCGTGATTCAAGTGCCTAGAGTGTAAATGAATCTTCAACAATGCCTTCTTGTAACACTGTGTAATCCTGTCGTCACGTCAAAGCAGCCTTAAGTCCCACCACAAAGATGGAAGGAATGTGTGAGAGTTCACACAATTGGAGAGTTTTGGAGTCTCGTTTCAAATAATTATGGTAAGGGAAACACACTTTGTCCAATCGGAATGGTGTTTTCTCTACAAAGCGTCCAATAAATTGGCGACGAATGCTATCTTTCTTTGTGCGTTATTTCTGGGCAGACAACCATTCGTAGCAGTTAAATCTCAATTACAACTCTATTACGAATTTTACAAAAAAGATTGAAATTTATTTTGGGCTGTTTATATTTACACTTATGTTCTACTTACAATTTTTGCAAACAAGAATGACAAAAATGAACACGTAACAAGGTGGTGGAATAAAAAAACCTAAATCTTTAAAAACAATTGAAAAATTTGAGAAGACGGACAAAATATCCATTTATATTGAGGTTTCAAAAAAGCGGTTGAAAAACGTGACAGCATATATTAGCTTCATGCTTCATGAGAATTGTTGAAAATTTGCGAATTTTTTTAAATGCTTATTTTAATTGAGGGCAATATAGATTAAAAATACTAAGGCTATTAAAGATACTTAATAATCTATTTAATTTTTTATACAACTTACAACTAAATGAAGGGAATTAAAAGTAGATCGTAAAATACAAATATTCTCTTGAATAGAACCTTTAATCTTCAAATTACGGAACAATGCATTTCAGAGCAGCCATCCTGCTCCCAGCGGCCATTGGCGTCAAATGTACAAAAATCTTTTAATAGTAGGTTTCGAAATTGATCGTAGGCCTATTAATTCGGCAGTTAACAACCTTTAATCACAAAGATGCTATAATTGCAATAATTTAAGACATTTTCTACTTACTAACAGAATAGTTTCTATAAGATCTACTTTCGTTACTCATCCAAGATAGCTTTTAAGTAAACTCGGCACTGAGAATACGCATTGGTGTGCTGGTAAAGCAGATAAAAACGCTGAGGATTATCCTTGTTGTTGGCTTTTAATTCGAAAGAAACATTCCAGTTGCCTTTTTAACATTAATTCTTAGAATTCCGATCAAATAAAAACTAATTTTTATTGAAAAAAAAAACCAATTGTCGGATTCTAATACCGATGCATTTTAATAATAACTAATTCTTTGCATTTTCACATGGTGTGATTTTTAAAAAAATTCTCTATTCCCAACTTCACACTTTCTGGTCATATTCCTCGTGGACACTGAGTGCCAGCCAATCAGAACTTGCTCATAAGGCAGACATTCAGCAATTCCACCATGCTTTTAATTTTTTCATCCCGATGCAAGAGTTCCACGGAAATAAATGATTTTGATCACAAATGGAGTTTTTTTTCTTTGAGTCGCAGTGGGCGGTACTTTGCAGAGTCAGTGATGTCGGCAAGGAAAATAAAATGTGAAATATGCAAGGAAAATGTTAAAGTCACCATTCAATACCATGGTACATTAAGTCAAATTCTTACTTATTTATTCTGTTGCTGATGTGTTAAAATTTATGGTTGGAAAGATTAAGAATTCAAATTAAGAATTGAAATATTAAAAATACACATTTATGCTTTTTGAATTGCATTATAAGACCATCGAAATCACCATGGGCAAACCCTCTTCACTAAGTCACAAAATCAGACAATACTCTGACAGAGCATGCGCAGATTATATGATATCACTGTGCAGGGGGAACGGGGAAGAGAGTTGAGGGGCAGCGGAAGAAACAGGGAAGCAAAGGAATGAATGATGGATTTATTGAAACAGTCAACAAGGTCAGCGTATCCGTAGCTGGCCTGTGGTAAAAGTAGTAGATGACATGAAGTCTGCAGTGGAAGTGGCTGATGTTTCTGGCAAATGTGGAGACGATAGTTGTGTCCCCAAGGGTTGTGGGTCCGTTGGTGACAATGCGTTGTACAAGCATCGCCTCCATTAAAGTTCAAACCCAGGTCCTGCACTCACGTTATCTATCTACAAATGACTTTTGGGTACTTTAGATTCGTCTTGAGTTCATCTTACGTTCTTTAATACGTTTCGTATCCAGGCGATCGTGGATACATTCGATCATTTCTATAACAAAGATAAATCTATTTTTCATTCGCATTCCACAGAAGACTTCACATACAGGTGCTCCTTCCCAACAGAAGCGATCCCTTTTCCCAACCATTCATGAGTAGATCCAGGCGAGTGCAGGACACTGAGGATTAAGAAGTCAGAAGAGTAGAATTGAAAAAAAATCTTCATTTCTACGTGAGTCGTAATTTCTGGATAGATTTTGGAAAAGATTTTTTTTCAAAAAATCTATTTTCATTCGCATTCCAAAGAAGACTCATAAAAATATAACTGACCTCGGGGTTCGTTCCAAAAAAGAGGTGGTCCACGTGCAGCAGCTGGTTGTAGGAGAGCCGCACATACTCCAGGCGTTTCCAGGACCGGAACAGACTAGGGGGCAAGTAGGTCAGTAGGTTGTGAGAGATGTCAAAATCGGTCACATTCTCTGTGCCCTATATACAGAAAAATACACAGAAAATTGTTATTGAGACATTTAACAAACACGCTCGATGTTCAACATAAAGGGGTTCGGAATTAAAGTCAGCATATCACGTATTAAAATATGAGACACAATAGAACTCTATTCCAGAACAATATTTGAAATTCCTCTTATTCATATCTTTTACCTATCCAATGTTACTAGACTGAGTTGCAAGTAGCAGATTAAAATATATTTATGGTGTCCTCGTTACAGAAACTTCAATTAGGGCAACACGCTACTTTTTCTGCAACTTTCACCCCCGGATTATTAATTTTTAAAATACGTTCCATTTTTTTTTAATAAAATTACAAAATATTTTTAATTCTGTATAAAGGAAAAGTTTTTTTTTTGAATATATTTATTGATATTGAACGATAGTTTTACAAAAAGGTAAAGTGTTTATCTCTCGTTTTAGCATTTTTTAATTTTTCAATTTGGCAATAACAATTCAGTACAGCATTAATAGTACTATCTATAATTACTAATAATAATCCTATAGTCATATAATATTAGTCTCATTTACATGTCCTCTATTAATATGTAGCCTGGAAAAGAGTGTGAATTAATGAAAAGCAAAAAAAATATTATTCTCAATGTACAATTAGCATTAAAATTTGTGATTTCCCTGCCAAACTTAATTGAACCTAAACATTAACAAAAATTATGTATATTTTCAGATCCATATATATATATGTATGTTTGTGTGTGTGTGTGTGTGTGTGTGTGTGTGTGTGTGTGTTTTAATGTATTAAATAAGTAAACGTGCATGGTTACACAATAATTCATTTTTAATCAAATTCTGCTTCATTTGGATTACGAACTTTCTAGTTATGTAATCTTTATATATGACTTTACTGTGCTGCAAGATTTTAACGGCCCGTTTCTCAATCAACACGGAGGCGTAAAAAGAATCTGTGCAGCACACAAGAAGAAGGAAGATTAACTTATGCAGCCCACAAAGAGGAAGGCGAAGATTTGTTTTCACAGTTAGTACAGAAGGAAAAGTACATGAAACTTGAAAGGGCGGAGGGAAGCTTTAAAAATTGCAAACGGAATAAAAAGAAGATATAGGGGGTGGTAATGGTGTCCTCACCCGAAAGACGTCGTCTGCCACGTAGGCGATGGAATTGTTGACGAAGGAGAGTCTCCATAGACGAGTCAGGTTCTTGAGGTTGTCGCCTTTCAGCTGGGTGAGGCGGCTGTTGTCCATTGCCAAGATCTGCAGTGAGCTGCGGATGGCTCGGAAGTCGGGAATCTCCTGCAAAACGACATTTTAAATGCAAATGGCGCATTTCACACAACTTTTACTTAGTTTAAAATATAACGTTTTTACATATTTTCCTGCATTTATACAAGAAAAGATATTTGCTTGGATATTCGTTTGACTGTTGTTCACTGCATCACAGGATATTTATTTAAGGATTTATTGGGAAAGCCTCAACACATAAGTAACGACCAAATCACAATTTGGGCATCAAGTTGGTGATTTATAACGTGGTAATATTCAACACGGCCTGTTACTCAAAGACTTGCTTTTTTAATGGCAATTTTGTTTTATTTATGACGACTTGTCCACGGATTAAGTTTTCTAAGACATACGATCAAATGAGTAGCCAGCTATTACACATTCTTTTCTATTTATTTCAGGTGGTAATTTTTTTTTTTTTTTGTTCTTTGAAGAACTGCTATCGTCAAGTTTGAGAAAGGAATTTCATCCCCAATTTCTCTCAGAAGAAGAATATTCGCACCATCTCTTTTTCCCCGCCATTTAATTCCACTAAATGCAATATTTAAGTTTCGTGAAAATTGCGAAATATTTAAATGCTTAAATTAATTTTTAATAAATAAGCGGCATTGCCTCAACAAGTACAAAAAAGACAAAAAAAAAAAAAAAAAAATGGATTACAGATTTACTTTTCTCTAGGTTCGGCTTCTCTTGTGGGAGAAGTGCCTCATTAGTAAACAACAATAAGAATTATTTTTCTTGCATTTGTTCAAGAATAATTTTAACGTAGTCGTCAGAATCATTAATGGCTCGCCCTCTAATTCAATCCGGAGGTTAACAACTTCAGTAACAATTACATTACAAAAGAATAAAATGCGTCTCTGTGATTAACACTGTGCCCAAATAGTAAGACTAATTATTTTTTTCAAAAATACTTTATTTATTCTTCCAAATTTTTTTTTCATCGCCTTCAAAGTAATCCCCTACGGACACAATGCACTTTTTCCAACGTTTTCCCAATACTCAATGCATGCTAAAAGTCATCGAACGGGATGGGTTTCAAAGCGAGCGGCAGTTCACGTTGAATCTCTTCAATCGACTCAAAAAGGTCAAGATTTCAAACTGTGTGTCGAAACCCATTCGAGTCTAAATCACACAAGAAAGCCTAACGGCGTATGTATTTATGCCAAAAAGATATTGATTTCAAGGAGCTCGAGCGTTTCCAAATTATGAAACGGGTGTGCACATTGCAGTTGTATACCTCAAAAACAATATTCGTTTTGCCGAGCTATATGCCAAGCCAGGTTCGACGGTTGACGAAATTTTAGACGCAGTTGAAGAGGCAGTAGGGGATGAGTGTGACGAATATCAAACTATTTTGGCAGGTGATTTCAATATAAACATGAGCACTGAAGATGGAAGGGCATTTTGTGAGGTGCTCAGAGACTTTTATTGGTTGCATCTTAGAACGAATCCTAGTCTTTGACGACGACAGCAAGAACATCCATCGATGCTGTCTTTTCGACACACTATTTAAAATGTTGTGGTGTTTACGAAAGCACTTTTAGCTATCATGTTCCACTCAAAGGACGATTATAAAAAAAAAAAATGCATATACCAATAATGCAAGTACCAATAATGCAAACACCAAAAATGCAGATACCCATGGGTAAACTGTACATCGGCATTAGACGATTACATTTTTTTTTTTTTTTTGAATAGTAAACAAATGAAACATCTTATGTGGTTTCATTGTTGTTTTTGAATTGAGAGTAACAATTAATGAAATCCTTTCTTTAAAAACAAATAAGTCTCTTTTTCTAAATAACGCATTAAAGAAAAATCCACGGAAATAAAAAGAAATGTGTTAAAAGCATTTGATATCTAAAAACGTATTCATTATTTCTCAGAAATGTGTTAAGGAAAACTGAATCAATCATAAATAAAACTTACTATTCTCATGACAAGTTTCATCTAAATTATGTGTCAAAAGCAATAAAATGAACCGCGTGACAAATTGTAATTCGCTATTTCTGTTACACTTTTAAACACTTCATTCAATTATAACATATGGAATGCGATCAACATGTTTGTTCTATGCAATGAAGTTGAATAAGCAATATAAAAGACACTCACCTTCATAGAGCTTCTTTCTACATAGAAGTACTTGACATAGAGTACCCCATCGAAAGCACCTTCTTCCACCTGGGTCTGGAAATCGTCTACACTGAGGAAAGAAACTGTCAGTCCATTGAGGAACCCTTTGGGCAGAATACTGTTGCCAGATAAAGAGATCTGGAAGGTTGTGTTCACCTCGAACACAGAACCATTCGACAAGATGACGTTAAAGGCTTCGAAGTCACTCACATTCTGGCAAATCAGTGCAACGTCTTTCAAGTACCCCTTTCTGCATTCGCATTCGTATTTAGGAAGAAGTTCGTCGCACTTCTCTATTGGAAGATAGCCGGTCATTACCCGACAGACACACACAGTGATTATCACTGCGGATATTGATACAATCAGACGTCCTTGCAAAGGCTGCATTCTGAGGTAGAAGAAACTCTTTTGGTTATATTTGAATTTCAGCATGTTTCAGAATTTTTCCTATGCCGATTTTCAGCTGCAGAAGGAAATAAACTCTGCAAAAATAATTATTTATTAGAATTTTAGATAGTGTCAAAGTTTTTTTTTTTTTTATTATTTTCAATGGCAGATTATGAACAGTTACAGAAAAAAAAAAAAAAAAAAAAGAACAACGAAAAATAAAAAGAACAGAGAATACAACAAAACATGCTAAAACAGAGTTCATTAATCTAACATAATGCCAAGTTGTAGATCTTTTAGCCACTGAAAAGTGTTACCAGGTGCACCACGGGGAGGTAGATCTACTGCGCACCTAGTGTCAAAGTTGTATACTGATAAGAGATATATTTTCCTACGCTGATTTGTTATATATTTTCTTATCCTGATTTGATATATATTTTCGTACACGGGTTTCATATATATTTTCTTATGCGGTTATGATAATATGTCCAATTTATCCAAAAATTTCTTTTCAATTATTTTCTCTGAAATATGAACTTACGCTTTGAATTAAATATCACTTGAAACAATTATCATAAAAACAGATAATCGGTAATTCGCCAGAATCACTTTGAAAATAACAGATCATAAACTATTTCAAATAAAATTCAAAAAAAATTATTCCATCAAAATCTTTACCGTTTTTAACACTTTAAAAATTAATTTTTTTAGATCAATCACGTTATACAAACGAAACACTCCACTAGTTTCAGTGGCACAATTCCTGAATCCTCCTCTTCAAAAATACTTCTGCTCAATGAGTACCGCGCGTTTATCCAAAAACATTTACAGCAGCACTACATTAGATAGGACAACAAAATTGCGTTGAACTCTTACTTGAAAATGGGTGGAAATTCCGCACTTCCGTAATCACTGGCAGAGATAATTGATTATCGGATCAGATCTTCCGTTTAAAAATACTAATTCCAAACTTTGTTATAATTCTTGGACATTCGAAATTCTTTGCAGATTCACATGAGTATTTTGAAGTTGATTGAAGGAGGTGTCTCCGGAAAAAGATAAAATCGTCTGAGTCTAGCAGGTAAAAAACCAAAATCCGACTTCCGCAAAAAGGGGTATTTCCGCCCGTGTGACGTCACATGAGCTCACGAGGAAGTGGGAGATAGAATATCATAAGCAGTTATGCTACTTTCGTTATTCTATCATGTGATATAATGATTCTATTTGTGTGATATAATGATTCTATTTGTGTGATAATGATTCTATTTGTGTGATATAATATATATAATGATTCTATTTGTGTGATATAATGATTCTATTTTGTGATATTATGATTCTATTTGTGTAATATAATGAATCTATTTGTGTGATATAATGATTCATACTCATCTTGGTATCGTAAAGATGAGTATGAATCATTAGAGGTAGAAATGGACATTTTTCTGGTAGAAAATCATTTTTTATTTTTTAATCTGTAAACAATATTTTGAAAAAAAAAAGCAGCATGTAATGCGTACCAAATAGTTTGAAGTTACGTTTCAGAGATTTTGGAAGAAAAGTAAACATCATCATACATGTTTGCATGAAACCTCTCTAAACCTGGACAAATGGATACTGTTATCATTTAGTAGGATAAGCACACATAATTTTTAACTAAACAGGCAACCATTGGAAAAATATTACATGAAATTCAGACTGTTATTATTAAAATAGAGGTACAGAACATCAGCACTGTAACCCCCGTTACTGTATCACATTTCCCATTAACGAAATGTTTATCAATCGTAATAAGAATTCATGGTAAACCAGAAATAACCGAATTAAAATATGAAATAAAACCTACTTGTAATCTATAAAAGGATATTTTGATGAATTCGATAATCCAGTTACATGGTTTAGTGACACAGTATTTAAATTGTCAAAATATTACATGAATATCATACATTGAATTCAGATTAGTACTATTAAAATAGAAGAACATAACTTTTTCACGTACATTGTCAAAGGGCAATGTTATATTTCTCAATGTTAAAATAGCAAAATATTGCAGGGGCATATTTTATATGCAAAAATATTGGCAATTATGTTTTTTTTTTTTTACTAAGTAGCTACGTAGATTAGTACGTAATAAGTGAGGTTGCACAAAGAAATAATTTTTATGATTATAAATTTGCTTTATAGTATAAAATTAAATGTAAAAAGTGACTAGGGAAGGTTATCCGTCAATTAAGTGGATATAAGTTAATTGAATCCATCAATTTAATTAAAACATTTGGTAAACACTTTATAAATTAAGCAAATCCATCTGAAAAACATTCAGTTCTGTGAAAGAAATTTTCAGCTTGGAGAACCAAATAAAAAAATGATAATTCTAAAAATTAAATATAATAAAAAATTAAAATTTTCTAAATGAATTTTTGATGTTTATATATTATAAGTAAATCTCTTTTAGTTTTTGAAACTTATTCGATATATTCCTTTTTATAAATGGGAATTTTATGCATTTTTAGCACGACCCAGGGGCACGTGTAGCTTCAAGAAAGGCTACAGACGCGAGTCACACTACTCCCCTACAACGCTCTACAATCCTATTTAGCTGGGACCTACGGTTTAAAGTGGATTCCGAACCATTACAACCATCCATGGCACCGGCGCGACTCGAACCCGACACTTGTAGAAAGAAGTGCTAGCAATTCGGCCATCAGTCTCCTGTCAGAGAGCGGGCCTGAATGGCTAGCGCTCTGGCGCTCGGTACCACAGGTTTCGGGTTCGAGTCCCGGTGGTGCCATGTATGTTTGTAGTGGTTCGGAATCCACTTTAAACTGTAGACCCCGGTCGGTTTAACCTAAAGTGTGCACAAGATGACAGTAGAGACAAACCAAACCAAACCTGTCAGAGTGCAGTCTAATCCTGTATTTTGGTTCCGATATTAGTTGGAAATATTTTTCCCCTGACATAAATTGTGACAAAGGGCATTTAGGTTTTTATTCATACGTATTTTTAATGATAGATAATTTCCAGCTTAACTAAATTTTTATGAACAACAACCACAATGGTAACTTTAAAATAAAAATGACTTTGCTCCTATATAACAATTTCTGAAGCTCAAAACGGATGTCTTGGTCGGCGACATGGGATCCCATAAGTGAGGTTCGCTATCAACCCTGCTCATGAAAAAGAACATCCTTGCTTAATTAGATTTCTTCGCAATTAATTTCATTTCATTTATTACAGTGATATAAATCAATGCTTGGTGCCACAGATTTCGGTTCGAGTCCCGACGGTACCATGGATGTTTGCATTTGGTTCGGAATCCAATTTAAGCTGTGCTCAGGGTCCACATGACCGTTGAGCGTCATAGAGAAACCAATCAGTCGTTCACCCATATCATCTTGCCCAAATTGTAAACGGGCAACTCAACTCTACGCACAGTGATGTAATGTGATGTGCTAGTACTACTAGTAGTAATATAATGAAAAAGTTGGTATATATATGTAATGGACAATTTGTGGAACTCTGGGAAAAATTGTGGACAAACCCAATAGTCCCGAGGAATATAGATTTTGATATCACTCATTAAAAAGATAATATCAGACATTTAGGATTCTTTGAGTAACAAAGGTGTTAATTCACTTTACAAGTTTAGGTAATTTGTTTAAAAATACCAGTTTCATCATCAGTGGCGCAACAGCCCCATGGTGGACCAAGAACGTCCGCTCGCTGGCAGATGTGTAGGCAGTTGATGTTTTTTATAATTACGGGGTAGGGTGTCAAACATACGGCCAACAGTCATATTAGACCGGAATCCGGCTTAAAACTGATTCCGAACTACTACAAACATCCCTGGCACCGCCGGGACTCGAACATTGATCTTTGTCACCCAACGCCAGAACGCTAGTCACTCGGCCATCAGGCCCTTTAAAAATACAAAAAAATAACTATAAAGAAAAAAAAGTTATTTTATTCGGAAATTTACGCTTCACTATGTTGTTACATTAATAGTCTACAAATTTAAAATTTTTAATAGAAAGAAAAAAAAAAACGCATTTTTTTTTTGTAGTAAGATTTCTTTTGTTCAGTATATTTGTTTATATAAAAATCATATGAAATTGAAACAGAAGGCGTAAAAAAGAGGTTCAAACGTAATTTCGGAGGGATATTAGTAACTATAAAAATTATTATTTTATTTTTTAATAGTTAAAATTTAAATCACATATTATGAAAAGAAAAATAAATGAAATTTCCGCAATAACTATTGAACTTCCTTCTTTCAAAATTGCACTGTACCAGGTATAACATTGCATAGTACCTGACTAGCACCTCTAGTAATCGATTCGCCCATTTTAAAATGGTTATTTACCTTTCCATACAATAGAGCTATATACATCAAAAGGTAAAAAAATAATTCAAGGAAGCACACCAATGTTTATTTTATTAACTCAAGATCGAATGATATTCTGTGTAATGTCAAAAATGTAGCGGAAAAAAACTGTTCTGTTTCTAAATCTGGCGATGACACACAAGGTTACCTTTGCTAGTTAACTGGAACGAAATGCGGATGCACTTCCCAGAATCCTTCCAAATGCATTCTGTTTCACTTTTAAAGTTCCGTACCAAATTATTGTGAAAACGAATAAAGAACTTCGCTGTGGTAATAAAAATATCATTTTTTTTTAACATAGATGTTCTTGGATTATGACACATTCATGTCTTTTCTTAATGATCTGATTCCTGCTCCAGTAATAACGCCAAGCTGGAGCTTGAATGATCGAGTGACTACCCCTCTGGTCTGGACTAGCCCTCAGGTTTCAGGTTCTTGTTCCGGCCGTTCTATGGATGTTTGTAGTGGATCGGAATCCACTTTAAGCCGTATGTCCGGGTCTAAAATGACTGAAGAGCGTAGGGCTGACAACTCTAGCCCGTAAAAAACTTACACCTACAGGTGTTAAATCACAACAGAAGCTGCCCTTCTTTCCATGGGACCGCATGGGTGTTTGGACTTGGTCAGATGTTGCTGTCTGCCATGTGGGATAAGAAAAAAACAATATCTACAAATGAAAAGTCTGATTTATTTTTCATTTTTGACTTGACTTCATTTTCGATTCTGTTTGCAAAATTTAAATAATTTTTTGTTCACTTTCCAAAACATTCTTTCCGCTAATTTATTATCGAATATATATTTAAATTGTTACTTGAGCTTTATTTTAAATGGAAGAGGTTGATACAAAGGTTGGTCCAAGAACCCACGAGGTCCCATGGAAGAGGAAATCTTTCCCTCCCTCCATGAGAACCACGGGTTTCTTACGGGCCACGTCTCGCATCGATAGTCAGACTGTCACAGTCAGACTGCCTTGTGAAAGTTTTCCGAGTTTTCTCTAATACGACACGCAAATGCGTATCAGTTAACTCTAAAAGCTATCCTTCCTCCATTATTTCCTATGGGTTATTTGTGGAGGCTGCATTTTATGATTTTTTTTACTAAGTTAAATTATTACAGAGGTATTGTTTCCACTTAAGAGTTTGTTTTCGTTTTATAGATAGCTGATTAAATGAAGAGTTTTTAATCACTTAAATTGAACAATTACATATCCTGTAATAGTTTTTCACTTTTTATACGAATGATTATTAGAAGGCAAATAATATACGAAAAATACATTATGACAGAAAAAAAAAAAAAAAAAAAAAAAAAAAGCTCAGATATTTTGTGAATCTTGCGAGATGAGATGCAGAAATTTAATCAAAGCAAATTAAGTAAATGTTTTCATAAAATTAGGAAAATAACAAATAACAAATCAGCTTAACGTAAAGAATTTGTTTATTTACTTAATTTTTTGTACACCAAAACATCATTATCATCATCAGCGTTAAAATAAAATTTCATTTTATTATTAAAAACACACTTAATGCAACGTAAAGTAAGAGGGAAAAGATAAAAAAAAGAATATAAGCATTTTAATTCCATTAAAATAAATTCAATTATGAGGACTTATTATGAAAATCAGTAACCCAATCAATTATCAAGCGACTGATAACATTTTCAATTATCTTTTTGTAAAAAGATTTTCACTTTATGTTCCTATAATTAAAATAGGCCATAATTTGCTTTAAAAAGGCATACATAACAGAACTGCAGTATTACAGAGAAAAGCATGACAGTTAACTGATAATAAAAGAAAAAAATTCATAAAATTCATAATAAAGGCTTAGGAAATATCTTTATGATGCATATTTTTTTAATGAATATACTTATTTTAATAAATACATAGGCTTAAGTCATTGTGATTTTTTTCCTTTCTTTTAAATTAGTTTTTATAAATAGATAACAAGTAAAAATGTTTCCCTTTTACATTTGATTTATGACATTTAAGAAAATGACGTATTAACCAAAAACAGAAATGCCAATATTTGAGAAACTCATTATAATATAAAAAATTGTTTTTGGAAAATTTTTCAATGGAGCCTCCTACATTTCTTGGAAATTTATATTATTAAAAGTTTACATCGCATAGCTTTGCTCTTAGCTCTGACAAAAATTTTTAGCTCTTACAAAAATTGTAAAGAAAAACCGGTATTCAATATTTAATGATTTTTAATTAATCAACTAATAATTTATAATTTTTAGTAAATATAGATTATTTATTTGTTTATTTCAATTTTTATCAATTTTACATATTATTTAATATGTCTTAATAATTAAAAAGGAATAATACATCATTTATTCTTATTAAAAAATAATCTATATTTTTGTAACAATGTCAATTTTGTTTTTTTTAATGAAATATTTTTTTTATAAGACAATTTCAGATAGTAAAATGTTAGTATATTTTAAATTTTAAGGACAAATAAATTATTCCGACTCCATAATATGCATGTCTATGAATTTTTAAAAAATCGATGTAATGTATGTTTAATGAAAAATAAATTTTTTTTTTTTTGATAGAAATTGTGAAATATTTTTTTTTGAATGAAAAGTATCTATTTCAGTCTAATATTAAAAGTAATTATCACAAAGCATCACAGTTTTGACTTCCTTCCATTTCAGCTTACATTTATAAAAGAAAATTAATTTATCCAGCCGATTAAAAGGAGATTCAAGATCTATTTGTAAAGTTGATACAGAGGAAAAAGTAGGTAAAATATGAGACGGTGGAGGAGAGTTTGGGAACAATATATATATATATATAATATACTAGGTGACCCGGCAAACGTTGTTTTGCCATGTAAATTATTTCTATAAAATATTTTTTTTGATCTGCAGTGAGCTGCGGATTGCTCGGAATGTCGGGAATGCCCTGAAAAAGGACTTTTTAAATGCAAATTGCGCATTTCACACAAATTTTACTTAGTTTGAAATATAATTTTTTCGCATATTTTGCTGCTATTATACAAGCGAGGACATTTGCTTTGGTCTCCGTTTGAATAGTGTTCACTGTATCAGAGGCTTTATTTAAGAAATTATTGGAGAATATTCTCAATGAAGAAATCTGTTTCGAAACCAGCGTTTTAGTGTCAAACTGGTGATTGCCGAGATGGTAATAAATAATTCAGCTTGTGTTCTTGAAGGACTTATGACGACTTGTCTTGTCGCATCAAATTTTGTTAGATACATGGGCAAGTGACTTTTTTTTTCATTTTCTTTTCTTTTCTATTTTTTCCTATTTAATTCGACTCATCACAATGTTTAAGTTTCAAGAACATTGTGTAATATTTCAATGCTTATATTAATTTCTAATTAATGAATGAATAATAAATGCGGAATAATAGCTAGAAAAAGGAACCAAAATGCATAGCAGCACCAACTCTTTTAAGAAAAGGGCAGCCTACAAAAAAATTACAGTTATCTTGGTTCGGTTTTGCTTGTGGGGTTCAGACACGCTTTTTACCAGACTGTTCCACATTACAGAAAGACCATTGGTCAAAAGCATACCAAGCTCCGCCTCCCAAACCTTTCTTAGAGTCACGCCCCAAAATATCTTTTAATATCAAAATTTCCACACAATGAACAGCTTCAAGTAATAGCAACATAACTTGGTAACAATTTCTTTTTAAGATTTCTTTTTTTATTTTTGGCTTTCAAAATTTGTTTTTTTTTTCAAAGGTAAATGCTTACGGCGCTATTGTAAAATAATTTGATACAAATCTACAGCGGATTGTAATTTCTAGCACATTTGGCTAGTAATTTGTAAGATTGGCATTCTTTCCTTGGCGAGGGTTGCCATAAATATTCAGCCGAATGTAGAGAAAGTCAGTTGAGGGAAGGAGCTTCCAGAAGTTATTCCATGGGCAATCTTAACGACTAGTGAATAGTTAGGTTTTTATTGTGGGTTTTTTTCCCCTTTTTTTTGTTAGGAAAATAAAAGGATGGAATAAAACCAATAAAATAAAAATAAAAATTATAAAACCGAAAATTTATAAAAATACGGTCCTGATTATGGCCTTTTTTTTTGTGTGTGGATAATTTGTTTACTTTGCAGCATCACTCTTCAAAAGGCTCACCGTTCAACATAATTCCCTGTTGTACTTGTGTTATTTCAAATGAGTTCATACTCTGTTTACTTTTTCAATAGTTCGACATCGACAACTGGTCTCTAATTGTACTGAATTTAAGTTTAAACTTTAATTTCTTTTATTTTGCATTTTACTTTTTATTATTAGTATTTTTATCTTTTTTTTTGAGTACCATTTAACTTGAATTTTTAGAAAGTTTATCTTGTATTTCTACTAACATTAATTAAGCAGCCAATTAAAATTTAAAGCATATTTACGAATTAAGATGAGGAGGTTTAAGGGGTATTTCCCCTGTTGGTACCCCGTAATCGGTACGCCAGTTGCCAGTGTTCCGTGGGAGCCTCTATACGAAATCACATGGGACAATGGGAGCTCTGAGTAAGATGGACAGCACAAAATTGACTGCAAATGTGGCATTCTGGTGACGTGTTACTTCAGGTAAAAGTGCCGATCATTAGGAAACACAATAACAATTTTTGTTGTTTGTATTTGTTCAAGATTAATTTTAACATAATCTTTAGCATCATTATTAACGTTCAGACCATTGCGATCCAGTGGTTTATAATTTTAGTAACATTTGCGTTACTCAAATTTTATTTGTAAAGAAAAAAATTCCTCTCTTTATCAATAATTGGCGACCTTACAAACCTGTTATTTATTTATTTTTAGCTTGATGCAACTATTGCAAACAAAATCAAATTTATTTCTAATAAAAATTTATAATATGCAATCCGAAACTTGTATTAAGATTAAAAATTCTATTTCTATTACGCCCTTTAAGTTCAGATTTAATTTTTTATTAATATGCTTTACTTCGTGTCAGAAACTAAACACATAACATAACTAAGTGAGTATAATTGAAAGTTTTTGGAAAAAAAAATGAACTAAACACATAACACATATTCAGGATCTAAAAACATAACATAATTAAGTGAAAATTTTGAAAGTTTTTATCGATAAAATTGTTTATAGTTGTTCAATAGGAGGTTTTATTTATTTAAAAGCAAAGAATTTTCTGTACTTACATATTAACGCTACCTTAGCTACAGATTTGGCGGCTTTTTAGTGTCGCCAATCTAACAGCTGCAGATTTGGCGACTTTTTTTTAAGTGGCGCCAATCTAACAGCTATAGATTTGCTGATTTTTGACGCCATTTTTTAGTACTATGAAAATGAGTATTTGGGATTTGCCAGAAACAGAACAAGATGAAATTTTTATTTTTTCAGGAGCAGAAATATTTTACCAAAAAAACGAAAATGTCCCAATTCCCAAGACATGAAACTTTATTTTGGTAAATGTAAGTTTTGGAAAATGCAATTTCTGTCAGTGGGCTTATCATGTGGGACTTAAAAAAGACAACTGGTTTGAGGGAAGCAAGAATTTTAAAAACCGCCAAATCTGTAGCTGCGGTTGGCGTTCAAAAGATAACTGCGGGCGCGTGTGAACAACAAGATTGCTCTTTATTGGCGAACTGTAACTAAGGTAGCGTTAATACGTAAGTACCGAATTTTCATTGATTTCTAGACATTTTTATTTGAAAAAGAAGGACGCCATTTGCAGCATCAGTGGATAATTCAGAGAACCGGAGAGTGCTCTTTTCGCCATCGCACTTTCCCATGAAAGACTGTTCAGATACGGGGCATGACAAGAATCTGCATTCCACGATGTCGACATCCATTCTAAGTGTGGGTGTTGATGTTGGCAAATCTACGCGAAACATTCTGATGGATTTTCCTCAAGATTTCTTAAAATATGAGTGTTTGGTGAATTTGTCTTGAACCTCTACAGCCCTTAAACACCATTTACTTAATTATTTGAATTCTGAAGAGATTCAGAGAGAAAAGTGCTTTGTATGGTTCTGGCGGCAATGTGACAGCAATAATTGAACTTGAAAAGATTTTTTACTTTTAGAATTCTGCAATTTAGGTCCATTTATTCATCTTTGAAGAGTCCTTGCGATTATTTAATTTAGTGAATAAAATAGTTTACTTTAGTGAATAGAAAATACTGTTTATTTAGTAAATAAACAAAACTATTAACTGATAAACAAAAGTGATAGAAATGTTTTAATGAAAGTTATTGATTATAATTTTCCTGTAATGTTATTCTTTGGTTGATTTGATAATAGAAAAATCCATGCAAAAAAAAATTTAAATCTTTTCTTAATTAGAAATTTAAAAATATACAAATCATAAACTAAGAAATAAATTACTTCAAATAAAATTCAGGAAATTAATTAATTATCTTTTTAAACTTATTTTAAGTTACTTATTCAAGAACAATCTTAATATACTATCTAAACACTCTATTATTTTCTGTGGAACACTTCCTAAATCGTCGTCTCATAAATACTTAAGAAAAGTCTGTTTGCTAAATGAGAACTGTAATATTATCCAAAAATATGTACAACAGCACTGAATTATTTAGTTCAACAGAACTGCTTTTAACCACTTACTTGGAAAATGGTGGAAATTCCGTACTTCCATATTCACGATCAGGAGGCAAATTATTACTGAATTAAATCTTCCGCTTAAAAACTAATTCCAAACTTTATTATAATTCTCGAACATTCGAAAGCCTTGAGGGCATTTCCCGTTAATGTGACGTCACAAAGTGGAGGTGGAAGGAAAATGGCAGTGTGTTACGGGGAAATAGCTGACTAACGAGTAAAAAAACGTAGTTAACGAGTAAAAAAATTTGCATCATAAACAGCGTATTGTAAACAGTTACGTTACTCAATAATTTGCATTGCAATTTCAAGATGCATACGATTCAATAGAAGCAGAAATGAACATTTTTATCTTGAAGAAAAATCACTTTGATTTTTTTAATCCGCAAGAAAATATTTTGTAAATATTCAACTATATTGTGCACCAAATAGTTTGAAGCTACGCTAAAGTGATTTGGGAAGAAAAGTAATCATCATCATACATATTCGCATGAATTCTCAATAAACATGGACAATTGGATACTGTTATCTATTAGTAGGATAGGCACAGCCATAATTTATAACAAAATAGGCAACCATTGCTAAAAATATTGCAAGCAATTCAGAATATTGTTATTAAACGACTTTAGTACTGTAACACATTTTCAGTATAGAAAAGTTCGCCAAGCATTATAAGAATTCATAGTAAACCAGAAATAATCGAATTAAAACATGAAATAAAACTTACTTAGAACATGAAAGGATGATTTTTTTTACTACTTGGATACAATCTAGCTCAATTCGATATTGACACACAATGTTAAATTTGTAAGATATTACAAAAAATAGCATTGAATTCACAACAATATTGAGGAAGGGAGGGGGGCAATGTTAATTTTTGTGGCACACAAAATTAAATTGTCAAAATATTACACGAACATATTACATTTGCAATTATATTTCTTTCACAGGTAGAAAACAGCTATTATATTAGTACAGATTACAGAAAATTAGATTACAATTACAACTATATTAATAAGAGAGGTTGCAAAAGGTAAACGCTTATTATAGAACATCAATCGTAAATTTAATTCATAGAAAATAAATGTAATAAATGACTAAAAAGATATTATTAAAATCATTGATTCGTTCAATTAAATCTGTTATTTTTTAATTTAAATATTTCATAAATTATAAGCAGTCGATTTGAAAAACGATTGACTGATATTTGAGGTTTGAGGATTTTAATAATGAAAAATTAAAATTCACTAATAAAATTGTAATTTGTTGAATTAACTTTGAAATTTTGCTGCTTATGAAAATTTTCAACTTTCAGATGAAAGAATTTTACGCAAAATAATAACATCTTCATTCCAGGCATTGATTGGATGAATTAAAATAATTTATTTCATTCGGATAATTCCTCGATATACTAACTGCAGTTTTTGTGATTGGATGGTTTGGATGTTTTTCAAGCCACATTTTTTAAACGACTGAAACCGGGTGGCCAATTTAATGCACCTGAAGAACATTTAATTTCAGCATCAAGATCCAGTGTCTCTTTCAGATGAGAGGGTCAAAAAGATTATTTAAAAATATTCATTTTTGTTATTCAATTTATGTAGGTTTAAGCCGCTTGCAGATGCATCGGCCGAACCCCCAATTTCTGTGGGGTTTACACCAGTTTAACAGATGCATCGGTCGAACTCTCCCCAGTTTGTTAGAACTTCTCTACCAGCCTAACAATATCTGGACTTTGCAGTGGGTGTCTAGGGTATTTGACATACAAAACGCATTAACGGGGCATTACTTTAAATAAAGCCATTTATTACTACGATATTTTACAATGATATTTACATTGTTTAGCATTTAATTAAAGGGATTAGCCACATTCTCTCGCTGCTTGACGCAGCTCTCCCATGTCAGCTAGCGTTTCCTTCTTCTTTCTTCATCTACGGGGATCTTGCCCCTTCTCAGGAGTTAGAGTTCAGAGAGTTGAATACTCACATCGTAAACAGGGCTCTGTCAAAGACAAGTGACACGCAAGGTGTCGCTATTTGGTGATTACCACACCAACAAATCTACATTTACATGCTTTCATATTTGGTTTCATATCTGTCTCAATCTTATATTAGAAATAACTATCACATAGCATCACAGATTTTTTGTATTCGTAGCGTTTCATACATTACTAATGAAAAAAAATTATTTGAATATTGTAATGGATTTTTTCCATATGCGTATTTAAATCCTATGATAAGCTAAATGGACAGAATACTGTTACACCATACACAAAAATTATATTCACAAATCTACGCAATCACAAATGTTTTAAAAATTTTAATAATACAGCCAAAAGCATTTTAATATACAGCAGAACACAATTCGTGTTCTTTCAGAAGATCGAAATAAGTTATGATATAATTTAAACATATTATTTTTGTATAAATAAAAAGCAAATGACATATTAAATTAATTAAGTAATGACGAAATAAAGAGTAAAAAGATTAAAGTTATGTCAGATTATGATGTTCACATGAATACGCACTATTTACACGACCATAAAACATATATACCTACGACCATAAACATAATTACAATGAAAAGAACTTACTTCGATTTAAAAAGAAACCAACATGATGCAGCAAAGATGAAAATGTTGCTGTAGAGAAATGCTTTTCACCTACGATCATAAAGTTAGTGCAATATCATCAACACCCTGGCGCAAAA
>BPLR01002159.1:0-90234 GCA_021605095.1 Caerostris extrusa
CCGACTACTCAGAGTGGGAAACCTTCAAATCAATCTCGAAATGGAGAACTTATAGTTCTGTGGCACCATTTCATTGCGGATTCAGAACGAAAAAATTGATTTCGTTGGGAATCTTTTTCATAAGAAATGAAGTATTTTCGAACCCGAAACGTAACATGTTCGTTTTTATGAGTCGATTAAGCAGGTGTTTTTTTTTTTTCACTGTAGATCTTCATCTGGAGGATGATTGTTTATTATTCGAATTTGTTGGTTTATTATTCGAAGATTCATGCAGTTGAGGTTTTTTTTTACTTTTAAATTCGATTCGTAATGATACTCGTGTTGTTTATTTTAAGAACTGCTAATGACTTATACTAAATTAGCTAATAATTTATGTTAAAATAGCTAATGATTAGTACAAATCATTAGCTCTTTTTAGTATAATGATTTGCATTAATATAGATAATAATTTGTGCTAAAATAGCTAATGATTTATAATAAAATAGATAAGGATTTATACTATAAAGCCAACAAAATTTTAACTCAAGATCCACTTTTCTTCAAAATTTATTGTACCAAGGCTAGTGAGCAGTTCAATATACCAGAAAACGAAACAAAAAAAAATATTTTTCGCAAATATTTGCATGGAAATATATTGTCTCTAAGTTTAAATCGCCTCATAATTTTATAGTGAAAATTATATTTACTTTTTATCTAGAGTAGTAGCTTGAGCATGAGGCTGAATACCCTACTGCTCAAAAAAGTAAAACATCTGAATAGGAGGGACCGCTTTGGTCCACCATGGAGCTGTTGCGTAGTTGCAGAGGAAGAAGTATATATATATATATATATATATACTTCCTCTTCAGCGGCGCAACAGCTCCATGGTGGACCAAAGCGGTGATATATATATTATATATATATATATATATATATATATATATATATATATATATATATATATATATATATACACACACAAACACAAGCACATGTGTGTGTTATAGGCATGTAAGTGTTCGCATTTAGCTTGGGATTTCAAAGAGGCCATTTCAAAATGCGCAAGGCGTATGAAATCGCCAAATAGAAACGAAAGAATGCTGTAAAGTCTATCTATTGGGTTTAAAGGGGAGAGGGGGAGGGTTGATGTTTAAAAATCACTTGTAAATTATATTCAGTAATCCTGTGAAAAAACGGGGAAACTAAAAATTAGCCTTGATTAATAAGACCACAACTAAAAACATGTTATGAGTACGGATTACATTTAAAAAATAACAAATCTATCATTGTATCTCTAAACAAGATTATGGTAAAAAATCTATTCGTTTATCTAAAATTTCATCATAAGAAAAATTCAAATAAAAGGAAATTAAACACCAAAAGGCTTCAAATGATAAACAAAAGAAATATGAAAAAAATATATATAAAAATTGATCATTTTCCAACCTTTATAAGCAAGCCAACTTGAAAGTACTCGTGCTTAGTTACGGTGTTGGCAGAATAAATTTGTAAGACAAAAGATCTATATCCTCTATATATACAAGAATTATCGTCTCTACTCTTTTGATTCTGATATATAATTCAGAAAACTCAATGCGCTAATGCCACCATGTTATTATACAATATCTACATGCATCCCTATATTATTTATTGCATCCAATTCGTAAAGTTAGGGTGCTTAGTTCTGTTTAATTTACCACCTGACCCACGCTCATGCATTTGATACAATCTTGCATTAACATAGAAATGTCCAAAGATAACACGGGAGATCTTTCTTCGTATAATAGGTTGCCGTGACAATTATCGAGGGTGGAATCTAGGGATCAATGGTAGATTCCAGGGGCTTTTAGAACTATGAAACTTGTTGGTGGAATCCCTAATGAGTTGAAAACAAAAGACCCATCTCCTATTTCAGGAGACAGTTTCAGATTCCATGCTGAAGCCGATGATTATCAGATGTGTTTGTAATTAGGGAGATGTATTCTAGTATTTGGAAACTAGGTGCAAAATGCAAATATGTTGCCTGAATTTTTAATTGATGATTCCCGGACTGAAATTTTAATTGATGACAAGTTGCTTTTAATTGATAAAATTGAATGAAATTGTGATTGCATTAAATCTGAATTACAAATATTGTACACTGATTTATCAGAGTGAAATGAAGGTTAGTCTATGTTTTCAAGAATTTAACTTGTGATAGATATGTTTCATTTTAGGTTTGATTTGTCACTCTACTGTCATTTTGTGCACAATTTAGACTAATTAGACCGAAAATACAGTTGAACGTGGATTCCGAACCACTCATAAACATATATGCCATCGTCAGGATTTGAACCTGAAGGCTGGGGTACCAAAGGCCAAAGCTCTAGCAAATTGTCCAAAAGGCCGCATTTCATTTTAGAAAAAATTCGTAGGTTTGATCAATGAGTTGACAAGTGACACTTTCAAATGATTGGATATAAAACTGAAGTCATTTAATGCAATGACATGTAGTAGATTCAGCATTACTTAGAATTTACCAAGGACAGCTGGTTATTATGCTTTCAGTCATATTATATTTTTCGTGTTACCGCAATTCAGTCATATTATACTACTACACTTATGTCCATAAATTAAGGATAATGAAGTTCAGGCAAAGAAAGAGACAGAAGCAAACAAATTTGACTTATTTTTAAAGTCTATTTATTAAACAAAGGTAAAGAGCAAAAAAGGATGCTATATGTTTGACATAATTAATAAAAATTGCGATTTTTTTACACCTTGGAGCAAATTTCCAAAAAAGAACCTATTTACAAAAAAACAGTATAACATGGTTAGTATGATGGTTAATATGGAGTATGTCTCCCGGACGATGCAATACAGGCCTTACAACGCCTAGGCATGCTGAGTATCAAATTATCAATCTGATCTTGGGGAATATTGCACCACTCATCAAGCAATGCCCTCCTAAGTTCCGGTTGACAGGTGGGAGGAGGTTGACGGGCTGTAATTCGTTGGCCAAGCATATCCCACACATGCTCTATTGGATTCAAGTCCGGTGAGTATGCTGGCCAATCCATACGGGTGACATCCTTCAATTGAACCCATTCGTCTACAATGTTTGCACGGTGAGGACGGGGCGCTGTCATCCATAAACAGAAATTCAGCACCCATGGCACCCCCGAAACAAACGTACATGTTGTTCCAGAATGACATCTCGATAGACGTGGCCTGTCATCGTTACACTCTGAGCATGCAAGTCAGTTCTGGAACCAAGAATAATTCCTCCCCAAACGAGCCATCCTGCACCACCGTAACGGTGTCGTTCAATGGTGTTCTCTTGGTGGTAACGGATGCCTGGCGCTCTCCATATGAAAGTCCGGCGAGAATCAGACTGCAAACTAAACCTGGACTCGTCGGAAAACATCACACAAGACCACTGTTGCGGTGTCCACAATGCATGCTCTCTACTCCAGTTAATCGCAGGCGACAGTGAGTTGCGGTAAGTGGAACACATCTGACAGGCCTACGAGCATATAAACCAATGTGCCCTAAGCGTCTGTACACGGTCTGCCTTGAAACTGTCGTACCGGTAGCTGAAGAGAGCTGACGAGACAGGTCTGGTGCTGGTCTCCGTCTGTTTCTTTTGACAGTAACTGCTAAATACCGGCCCTCATTCGGCGTTGTAACTCTGGAGATGACCTGTGCTGTAACATTTACTCACATTACCATCATCTTGGAATCGTTGCCAAAGCCTGGAGATGACACTCTGGGCGATTCAAGTTCCTCGGATGCTTCCAGCTGTGTACGCCCACATTCCAATCGTCCGATAATTCTACCACGTAAAAAATCATCCAAATGCTTACCTTTGTGCCATAACTATGCGGTTATTGCACTGAAAGGCTTTTAAAGCGCTTCTGAACAATTTTACTTCTTTGCCACCATTCCTTATATACCCCTCTCTTACACTCTCGTCATTGTGACGTACTATCCGCGCCATCTGGTGGTTTCCTGTAATTTGCATATTCTTCTTCAAGATGTGTATGATAATTCTACAGGTGAAATTTTTATTTTAGAGTTCAATTTCTGTGTGATTCTGAATTATCCTTAGTTTATGGACATGAGTGTATTATTCTGTCATATTATATTCAATTTCGTGTACTTTTTATTATCCTTCACTTTATCATGAAGGATAAAAAAGATTTAATAAGGAGCAAAACTAAGTATTTTATCAGGAAGGACAATAAAGGATTAGTTAGGAACAACACTACGGATTTTATCAGGAAAGATAATAAATGATTAATAAGGAACAGCACTAAGAATTTTATCATGAATGATAGTAAAGAATTAATTAGGGACAAAAATAAGGATATATAAGGAACACTAATCCTTCTACCTCTATGCCTACGGAAAGAGTTTCAGATATGCTGTTATATCATGCAAATATTTGTCGTAGAAACAGAAGCATTTGGTTTTCGTCTTTCCTTGTCAAACAAAACTAATGAATTTCCACCTCTCTTTGGGTTTTCAATATTATTGGTTGGTGGATTTTGATGTGATTGTAATAAATAACTTAATGATAAAAATTAAAAATCAGTTTTAAAATAATTGTCTTGATATTTAGAAATTGTAGTTTTGTTTTTCAATTTAATTTATAAGAAAACACATTTAAAATATCAAAAGCTGTGTTTATATTTCTGAAAAGACGAACAAGGATTTTTTTTTTTTTTTAAATATGACGATATGTATTATATTTTTTTTCATACATTTTTACTGTTCATTTTATAAATTATATACTCCCTATACATAAGTTATACGCTTACATATGTAACCCCTTTTACATATACTCCACTCTACCGCAGTTCTAGTCCTACAGTCTGCAGAAATTATCTGAAAAAAACAAGTAGATTCAATATAGATTATAACGGGATGTCTTTCTCTGACAGTTTGCTTGTTTAACTGAGTTCTCTATCACCTCTTTTATGTTTCATAAACATGAAACTGTTAAATCAGATTACGTTCCTTTTCTTTGCTCCTCTTTCTCAATTTATAAAGGTGACCGAATTTTTTCAATTCCTTCTATTAGTTCACAATCTCCCTTTATATATCTTGTTCGAATTTTCAATCGTTAATAAAATACTTTTTATTCATCCGCTCAAGTTCAAATACATTCTTTTTGTTTGTAGTGGAAGACACTTGATGTTAATACAGTTTTTTTCAAATATTAATTCAGTAATTAGATTTAATTAAATAATTTCAGGTTTTTTTAGACTTAAGTTGCATGTATCTACCATTAGATGGCGCCAGATAAACTTAAAAAATGAATGAAAATTATTTATAAAGGACTTTTCTGCAATGTGAAAAAAAAAAATAGAATTGACTTAATTCTTTTTTATTTTATATTACTTGTTTTACATTGGTTCAAACAATTACATTTTTAACACGTTTTTGTTGATAGCGAGAATTATCAAAATAAATAATGTTTTCAATGTTGATCGATACAAATCGATAGTTTTTGAGCAAAATTCTGAGGCTTGCATTTTTGATATCAACCAGATTTTCAGATTTCTGTCACGTAAGAAATTTTGTAGTGATCGAAATAAATATAACTTCTATGTCGGGCAAGTATGGTAGATGATACAATAACTCTCACCATTTCGTTAATTTTTCCAGGATCTTTTGCTCAGTACGGTCTTGCATTATCGTGTTACAGAATTACGCCTTTACTGTTGGCAATCACTGGATATTTTTCAATTAAAGATTGAGTTATTCGATCCAGTTATTCACAGTAAAGATCTGCATTCCCAGTTTGGCCAGGCTTCATTTCTTCAAAATGGAAAAAATCTTCAACAAACACACTAAAGCCCTTTTACGGACATAAACCTTGCTTATTCGGAGAGAGCCATTGCCTTTTTGCGGTTTGGATTATTATAAAAGTGATAATAGTGATCAAGCGAACGCATAAAATGCTTCTGTATTGTACTATTGAAGCAATTAGTTGCATGTAGTGTATAGGTTAGCTTTGGTTTCTTCTGATAGATTATGGGACCCACACGTTTTGTTCTGCATACTATAGCAATCTACTGTAAATGTTCTTGGATGGTAGATCCTATTGGTTAAGAATGTTTGACAATTCCTCGATTGTGTCACATGTATTTGCTTCTAATTCCGTCCTTATCCTTACACCATTTTCTAAAGTCGTTGATCCTCCTGAATGATAGAATCGGAAACATCAAAATTCTGGGGTCTAAACCTAGAAAACTAACTTTGATATTTAAGAACAGTTAATGCACTTGAATGAACATCCCAAACGTTTTTAGTAGCAACTGATGCGTTGCTACCGTTGTGAAATTCAGAATGTATGCAATGCCTGATAAGTACCTATTTTTCCTGGCTCGTCATTTCATTCAAAATTGCAATATATATGCATATATCTAAAATATATATATATATAGAGAGAGAGAGAGAGATTTAACACCTGATGCTCTTTTTACAGCAGTAAATGTTAGACACTTATTTACATTGATGTTGGCACATTGATAATAAATCTTCAATTAGTATTTGAAAGAAAAATCCTAAGAAAGATCTTTGGTTAATTAAAAACAAAATAACAAACTTGTTGATATTCCTAGTGATCATGAAATATATATAAAATGTGATGAAATGTGACTTTGGGAAAATAGTGAAGGCATGCACTTAGATATGGCAATGCATTTTCCACCAAAAAGATTTGTGCAAATAAGGAAAACAGAAAGACTGCAAACTAGCGGGATTTATGATGTCGAAAAAGATCTAAAATCAATTTGAATTAGCTTGTGGATGGTTATTGTGCCGGATAAAGTCAATTAGAGGAAACTTGGAGATACAGCCTTAGCTTGCAACAAATTGTAGTGCTTAAGACGAAGAAGAAAAATATATAACATTTCATTATTTACAGGAAAACAAGAAACTTTAACCTTAAAATGTCTTTGACACAATTTTGAAGTAGACAATGAGCTGATAAATGATATTGACATGATCTGAAACAATATTACTTCCCCGTCTCTAAAACATTATAGATACTGAAATGGTGTCTTATATCATAAATATGCCAATACTTTAATGCAAAAACTAGATGCAGCTATTTTGAATGCATGGCATATTACTTAACTAAGGTAAGCGTTTTATAAAGATCCTCGTATCTAAGGTGAATAATTTATTCATGTACTATAGTAAACGAGCTCAATTTTTGCTTATAAAGTTCTGGTTACTGTTACAATAGATCTTTGTAACGTCTTAAATAAATAATAAGATTGCCTGGTGAAACTCCGTGTATCATACAAATGACAGGAAAATCATTGTCAGTTAATATGCAATCACTTGAATGCATTATAGATTATGTATCACAGATATCTTAATAATTATATTGTCAACAATGCAATTATGAGTTTAATTCTAATGAATCAAGCGTCTTACAATGAGAGAAAAATTTTATAAAATACATTATTATCTGAAATATTTATTAAAATAATGTATTGAAAAATGTATTTTTTTAAATGATTCACATAGAAAGATGTAAAACGCTACGTGTCTAATTTAGAGAAGCTCTGCATACATTTTGAAAATGAAAATTCCTATGTGAACTCCTTTGGTTAAATACGACAGATTTGCAATATATGTATTCCTTTCATATGCCAGTGATAGTGTGAATCACAAACTGTGGTAGCATCTGAAACCGTTTAAAGAGTTAGTTTAAAAATAAACAACATCCTTAAAAACAACACTTAGTTACCAAAACTCTTTCTTTATCAGTAAACTGTATTATTAATTTAAAATTTTCTTTTTACGACAGTTATTTTCGTATGTTTAAAATGTAATAAAATTTAAAAAGTAGTATTATCAGTTCAGTCCACTTTTTATCTCAATTGATCAATTTAAATTCTTTTGACGTCATAGATCCTCTTAATATACCTTTGCATCTAATTGCTTGCATCACAGAATAAATACCCATCTAATCCCTACTTCATGAGATGATCTTTCCATTAAAAGAAAAACATTTAGGAAATGTATTTTTATCTAAATTATTTACTAAAAATAAAATACTTTTTTTTTTAAATGATTCACTTGGACAGGTTTAAAACATTGCGTTTCTAGTTTAGAGAGCCTCTGCTCACGTTTTGAAGCAATGTGAACCCTTTCAGAGGCCATCGATGGTGGGAATCACAAATTATGGAAGCACCTGAGACCACTAAAAGAGCAGTCCTATTTTAAAATAATCAACAAACCCCTTTAACAAACCACTCTCAACAAACCTCTTTCTTTAAAATAAACTGTATTACTATGTAAATTGATAATTATTTATTAAATTGATAATTTTATTTATTAAATTAATATTTCCTTTTACGACACTAATTTCTGTATGTTTATCTGTAAAAAAGACATCATAGATACATTTAATATCTTATATCTAATCAGTGAGATTACATTGCAGAATAAATACCCATCAAATCCCTACTTCATGTGATGGTCTAATATAGTGAAACAAATTATATTGAAAAATTTTTTTAATAAAATGTGTTTTTATCTGAAGTATTTACTAAAAATAATACATTAAAAAACTCTTTTTAAAAATAATTCACCTGGAATGATTTAAAACGCTGTGTTCTTAATTTAGAGAAGTTCTGCTTTGCATTTCGAAAGCGAATCAAAAATTTCCATGTTATCTTCTTGGATGTATATGATCAATAGATGTGATCCCTTTTAGATGCGATCGATAGTGGGAATTAGTACTAATTGTGGAAGGTTTTTGAGACCACTAAAAGCGTAGTTCTGTTTTAAAATAGTCAACCAGCCTCTCTAAAAGCAACATTTAGTCAACAAACCTCTTTAAAAACAACCCTTAGTCAACAAAGCGGTCTTATGGCCAACTGGCTAGCGCTCTTACCGTTGGTATCACAGGCTTCAGGTTCGAATCCTGGCTTTGGCATCGATGTTTATTAGAGGTTCGGAAACTACTTTTTAAATTGTAGATCCCTGACTAATTAGCTTAAAGTGTGCAAAAATGACAGTAGAGCTACAAACCAAACCTTAGTCAACAAGCGTCCTTAAAAACTACACTTAGGTTGTTTTTAAAGGTATTTATTGACTAAGTCTATGAGTCTCTTTTTTAAAAACTACTCTTAGTCACCAAATCTCTTTCGTTATCAGTAAACTGTATTATTAATTTAAAATTTTCTTTTACGACAGTAAATTAACAAAATTTAGAAAAGTATCATTGTCAATTTAATCCAATATTTTTTAACTCGATTGATTCAATTGACTCCAATATTTTTAAACTTTTTAAAACTAAAATTTAAATTGTTTCGACGTCATCGATCCATGTAATACCTCACTTCTGATCAGTGAGTCTACATCTCAGAATAAATCCCTATCAAATCCTTACTTCATGTGATGGTCTGCAGAGGCCATCATTTATTGCTGACCCAGCACTTCTTGATTTGCTGGGCGTGAACGCGTTAGAGGACATATCATCTAAGTGAACGAATAGCGTTTCGCGAAGATGGACCTCAGTTTGTCATGCACCCAGATAGGATCTCCACCATGTAAATTGATGGTTTTGTTGTTGTGATAGTGATCTTTGGGTGGGACGCTAGCACGATGTTTAAGGTTGTATTGTCCGGAATTTTAATCTCCAACAAAGACATTTTAACAAATTATACAGTTATTGCTTGGCTTTAGTGCATGAAACACATTCTACATGAATTAGTTTTGCATTTTTATTAGTTTCATTTTCACTATTATGTTAGGTTAAAATTATGTAAATAATTATTAGATTTTTTTACTGCTTTCATCGAGGATAAATTCTTTTTATATATAGAAAAATAATGTTTGTCTTGTACATTATATTTTTATTTTTTATTTACAGTTATCTAGTAACCGTTATCTGGAAAGGTTAAAAACAATATAACACAAAAAATAATATTAATATATTTGGCATATGAGCTCAAATAGTAAATGAGGAGTTGAAAGATTTAATCGTTTAAGACAAGCGCATTTTTTACTTTATAGATTTAGTTCACCGTGTTCGAGATTGTGATTTTGTTGATTGGGGATATAGTGATTGGCAATATTTTGATTTTCAGTATCGAAAAGAATGATTAAGAATAAATAAATGGTAAAGTTCGATTATTTTCAGTAATATAATGACTACCGTGACCATTTATTTTTTCCTAAAACTAAACACCTGCTAATTTTGAGTATTTGTATACAAAAGGCCTATTTTTTTCTTTTCATTTTGTTATTTACTGATGAAAGAAATAGGAATGAATAGGTGAAAATAAATAATTTATGTGCTCTGATATCTAGTTGTTGTCGTATTCTCGGAAGAATACAAAAAGTCAAATATTGTGGTGCTCCCGAATAATATTGGCTTATCATATCTTGATAGTCAGCTCGGAGTATAAATCTTCTATCGAGGGATGGCCCATACAACATGGCGTCTGCAAACACCTGGGCAATCAAAAATAAGATAAAAGTGTAAGCTACATTAAGGCAGTTGCCCCTTTTTTGGTATTTTTAAGCTATCAGCAGAAATTTTCTATGTGTAGGCTTTATTATTATTATAGTCGCGAGAGGTCGTGACTGTGACCAGTAACTGAAACCTTAACTATGTGGTCAGTGTGGTAAGTACAGGCGGTCAGATCTTCACAGACCACGAAGCGAGAACGCTAGAAGCGTCAGAACGGAATAGACGGCCAGGGACCGGTTCTTGGTTTTTAACTAGTAATGCTATTGTAGAAGGGCACAGGGTCATGTGTATGTATGTACTAATATTGTAACTAAATTAATATAAATAGAAAGAGTGGTATTTCATCCTGACACAACTAGTTGCTAGCATAGCAGTTAACATATATTTGTGGAGCTTCATGCTTAATTTTGTGAAGGTAGTAGCTGTTTTTCTGTCGACATCTAGTTGTACATTACTTTTAAATTAATTTAATGTATATTACGTTTAGTTTTTTGTCCTACATTAATTTGACATTTATTTTTAATCTCAGAAAGGATTATAAGTTTAGATTTTGCCAAGGCATTGACATATGCAAGGGGAAGTAGGAATGTCAGAGAAAATGGAGTGTGCAGGATCGAGTGAAGAGTTTCAGGCAGTATGGAGGGTATACAGATACCCTTAAACAAACATGTTTTTAAGATGTTTTTGTAAATAATTGTTATAAAATTGTGTTTTTTTGAGTTATCTGTTGCAGTTGTACAGAACTGTTTTACGAATTTTAATAAATATAACAGCTAAATATCGCGTTATTATTTTTGAGAAATAATGTCTGTATCCATGAACAGCACTGAAACCAGACCACGCGCATATCCAGCCCTAACTTTTATTACTTCCTTATTGTTGCGACACCTGATATTTAAAAAGCGATATTTTATGTGGCAGGATTATATATGAACGCTTGGTTAAATTGGAGATAACCTAAGTTTTATCGTGTTATTTATAATACAAGATGGATGTTTACTTACACAAATTTAGTTCATTCATTATTATAAGGATTATAGCAAAAATTGACATCATAATATTTTAAAACTAATAACATGTCTTCTTCCGGGGCCTGAATGGCAGAGTGGCTAGCGCTCTGGCGCTCAGTACCTACAGGCTTTCGAGTTCGAGTCCCGGCGATGCCATGGATGTTTGTCAGTGGTTCAGAATTCACTTAAACCGTAGATCCCAGTTTAACATGACTGTAGGGCGTTGGGTGTAGGGCTGTCAACCCTACCCTGCGAAAAAACATATTTTGTTTCGAAATCTGCCAGTGATAGGCAGACGGCCTTGGCCCACCATGGGATGTTGCGTCAATCATGATATGAACATGCCTTCTTTATTTAGAATAAATACCTAAATGCGGGATTGGATAATATTTCGCTTTAAGTCGCATATTTCTCCCCATATTTTTAATTGAATCCCATCCTCTTGATTCTGAACGTTTATGCTTTGTTCTTTATGTTTCTTACTGTCATTTAAAAGATTTTCAATCTTTAAATTTGTTCAATTCTTCGTAATGGTCTCATTTTTGTTTTGAAATCCTGATTTTGAATTTGTCAAACAAATATGGATTTAAAATGAAGGAAAAAAAGAAGACTCTGAGAAGTTCTTATAATGAATATTTTCAGATGAACAGCCATAAAACTCTGAAAATGAAATGTTCAGCACTGTGTGAAACCTAACCTGTCTTTCAATCACCAAACTAATTCAAATTCAGGAGGGATTTTATCTAAAAGGCGTATTAACAATTTCCACCTTAAAAAAAAAAAGAGAGAGAAAGAAACCTTTTAAGAGTTGGGAAAGAAACGAGATTTGAGCAAATACCCTGAATAAAATTGAAAATGATTTGTATTAAAAACCAAACTTTACGTTAATTTTTAACAATATAATATATATATATACATATATATTATTTGTAATTGAAAATGGATAGAAAAGATCAATGTAATAATCTATCAAAAAATTGTTTTTTATTTGATACATATTTTTACAAACTGATGTTGATTATTATAATAATAATAATAATAATAATTATTATTATTATTATTATTACTAAATTATTATTATTATTAATATTATTACTATTAAATTGATTATTATTATTATTATTTTTGCGATAAATAGAAAAATGATTTTATATAAAAGTATTATTTATAAGTCTTATAAATACTTTATAAAACTAACTTATTAATTTATATTTCTGTTGTCCTTCCTGGGTTTTGAAAATTAAATAGATATTAAGGATTAATTTCCTATGACTTAATTAGTCCTTCGTAAATTAATTTTGTATTGGTGTGTGTGTATGGGAAACCAGATTGTAACTGGGTGCGTTTTACTTGAAATTCTTGAGGCACAGATTGGAGGACTCACAGCTTTATTTACACATGCTTAAACATCACATACATACAACTGGAAACATATAATATTTAACAAATTAAAAGTCAGGTAAGAGATTCGTAGAAACATTCCACTTCTAAGCCGAAATCGAAACTCAAAAGAAGCTCAATGTTCGCCAAATATACTTCCTCTCGGGGTGAAAGTCTTTAGGACAGCTAATACGCAGAGTTTTGCTAAATATATTTCCTCTCAGGGTGAGAGGTTGTAAATTAAACGTTTCTCAATAGAAGTGCTTGGTTGCGCTGTAACAGGTGAACAGCGCTCTGGTCTTTGGTATCCCAGGCTTCAGGTTCGAATCCTGGCGGGGGCATGGATGTTTGTTGGTGGTTCGGAATCCACGTTAAACTGTAGGTCCCGGTCTGTTTAGCCCTCGTGCGCACAAGATGACCGTAGAGCGACAAACCAAATCTCAGTAACAGGTGAACAGAAACGTTCATAGGCTGACACATAGATGTAGCTACCAGTATTAAAACCATATAATTTCTAGTTAGCCCTAACCTTCAAAAGACACGTGTTTAAATTTGACAGCTGTTGCACTGTTAGTATGTGAGTTATAGCATTTTAGTGAAGTTATATCATTTTTAGTGTTCATCATGTGCAGTCCCCTCGGCTGACCGTCAATTGGACTCCGATGTGAAATGATGGAGCCATGTTTCATCCATTGTCACATATCGACGCAAAAATTCTGGTTTATTCGATTGAACAGCTCCAAACACTGCTTAGAATCATTAATTCGTTGTTGTTTTTGGGTCGATTGTGAGCTCTGCGCGACACCCACTTGGAACAGAGCTTTCGCATATCCAAATATTCATTCACGATATGCCCAACACGTTCCTTCGATATCTTTGGGGGTCTCAGCTATCTGAATCAACTTCACTTTACGGTTATCAGAAATTATTCTGTGGACTTTTTTGATGTTTTCGTCGGTAACAGCCTCTTTGGGGCGTCCACTGCGTGCATCGTCATCGGTGCTCATTTCGCCTCGTTTCAATTTAGCAAACCACTTCTATATGGTTGATTTTCCTGGTGCAAAAGTTCGAATAATGTTTATCAAGTCAAGCCTTGTCTTCAATAGTATTTTTTTCGCCAAAAAGCAATGCTTTATTACACACGAAATTCCTTTTAATCCATTTTTCCAAACTAACAAAAGTTGCTTCACTAGACACGTGTCATTTAAAGGTTAGGGTTAACTGAAAATCATATGGATTTAATACTAGTAGCGACATCTATGTGTCAGCCTATGAACTTTTTCAGCCCACGTGTTACTTCCTCCCAGGTGCTAGTCTCGAGGTCAACTAATGCAGTCTTATCTGGGTGAAAGATTGTTATCGTTTCTCAGTTGGACATCAGGTTTGCTATCTAATTCTTCTCGAGGTTGAGAGTCTGGCCAATCGACCATTTCTTCTGAAAGCGACAGGGGGCACTTTTGCAAATGTGTAAGTGGCAACACGCTTACAATTTATAATATTTTAATTAGAAAAATATTTCTTATCTGTCGCTTAAATTTTATCTTACTGTGGGAAAGCATATTTTTCTTTTAAATATTAAATTTTGTCAATGAAATTTTTTATATATTTTTAAATTCATTTTTCATTTCTAAAGTATGATCCATAATTGTTACAGTTAGAACAAAGCATGATTTTTGATTTGATATATAAACAACAGACAAATATCACTGTCCCCGTAATGATTCTTTTTTGAGAGCTATGACTATTCACAATAAGAGTAAGCGAGTGAAACATTACAGTTAAGAGCATAAAATATTGAAGCGGCATGTAGAACGAAGCCTAGATTTTCATTTGATGGACTGGAAAAAAAATTATAAAAAAAAATAAATTTAATAACTTAATCATAACTTACATTAAATTATAATAAAAAATAGTAACTCTTTGTGATTTTAATACGTAGCACTCCTTTGATTGCTAGCCTATTTCACTCTTATTTTGGTTTCTTTCCCGAAAAAGAACTCTTTTTTAACTGAATTATTAAACTAAAACTGTTCGCAGGGATAACCAAGCTTAAACTATATAACTTTTAACTTTAATAACTTTTTAAGATGACACGGCATTGAGTGAATTTGACGTGGAGCATAAAAATTTTTCTTGGCGAATCAAAGCTCGAGATTTCGGTTCGTAGGATATTTTAAGTGACTCTCCACCAAATATCAGTCGTTTAGTAATATTGTGGTGATATGACACATAATAAGAGTAAAAAAAGAGAAGCATTACAGTTAAGATCATAAAATATTGAAGGCTATTTTCCGGTAGACTGACTTGAAAAAAGATATAAAGTAAACTTATAAACACATATTTAATATCTTAATCATAACTCACATTAAATTCTAATAAAAAAAATAGCACCTGCTTGTGATTTTTAACTCGTAGTACTACTTTGAGTGATAACCTATTTCACGCTGGTTGTTGTTTCCTTCGAGAAAAAAGAACTCCTTTTTTTAGCAAGAGTTAATAAACGAAAAGAGTTTTCAGCGCTAACTAAGCCTAAAAATAAACTTTAAATGTTACAATAACTTTTAAAGTGATGCAACCATGAGTGAAATTGACGTGGCATATAAGAGTTGCTTTTTTTGGCAAAATCAGAGCTCGAAGTTCAGTTTAGTGGGATATTTTCAGTGCCTCTCCACCTAATACAGGCTGCCAGTCGTTTGGTGATGGTTCTGTCGCTTGGCGATATTTTGGTGATATAACACCTTGGAATAAGAGACGGAAACATTAGAGTTTAAGGGCATAAAAATTGAAGCAACCTGTCAGCGAGGCCTAGTTTTCCAACTGACGAATATGGAAAAAAAAAACATATAAAAAAGCAAATTTATAAGCAAATATTTAATATCTTAATCATAACTCATGTTAAATTCTAACAAAAAATAACAAACTGTTTAGAATTTTTAACACGTAGTATATGTTTGCCAGCTTTTCTTTCTAATTTCTTCCCGAAAAATAGCTCTTTTTAGCTGAGTTAATAAACTAAAATAATTTTCAGCGATAACTAAACTTAAAAATGGACTCTAATAGGTTATTTTAATAACTTTTAAAGTGGCATAACTTGAAGTGAAATTAAGGTGGTAACATATAAATTCCTTTTTGACGAATCACAGCTTGGTTTTGCTAAGCGAGATATTTTAAGTGCCACTCCACCAAGTATAGACTGCCAGTTGTTCGGCGATTGTCTATCACGTGGCGATATTTTGGTGATATGGTATGGCATTGCGATAATATGAAAGTATAAAAAATATTAACGTAAAATGCATTTTATTCCATAGAAGGTTAATAAAATCTTCTTTAAGTGAAATAAGTGGTTCAGATGTTAAGTGAATCCTGTTGTTATAAATTAATTTAAGAAATGCTTATAATTTTGGGGCCAGATGCATAACACAAACTTGCGTACATAACTTGGATGTGTTTCTGTATATCTTGGACCCTGATGGTCGTGGGTCTAGCGCTCTGGCTCTCAGTGCCACAGGTTTTCGGTTTTGAGTCCAGGCGGTGCCATTGATGCTGTAGTGATTCTGAATCTACTTTAACATGTAGATCCACTTTGATAAAGATTATAATTTTACAATAGCTAAAAATCAACAATTTTTTTTTTAATTGCCCTTTCTTATAACTGTCTGATGACCAGTTGTCAGCGCTCTACTCTTTGATACCACAGGTCTTCAGGCCGAATCCCTGGTGATGGCACAGATGTTTGTTCGGTTCGGAATCCCCGAAGGTACCGGTCTATTTAGCCGAAAGTGTGGGCGCAGGATGACAGTAGAGCTGCAAACAAACCAAGCCTTTTATACACTATGTGGAAGAAAGTGACGGGACACGACACTATAACGACATAAACCCATATTTATTAAAATTAATAGAGGTAGGGCCTCCTTTGGCTGCGATCACAAGCTGCCGGCCACTCCATGCGTTTAACGTTGTTCACATACCAATCAAAGTCCTCCTTGCAACATGACATGTTGCGTTGTCGACTTTTGATACCAGCAATCATCCATACCGTACGTTGCCCCCAAGGTAGGAAGGACATGATTGTCGAGAATATCACAGTATCTATCGGCATTCATCGCACCATCAGCCATCACCAGTGGGCCAGCCCCATACCAGGAGAAACAGGTCCATACCCTCAATCCTCCTCCAAAAACTTTACAGTTGGGACGCACACTCGGGCAAAAAGGCGTTCTCGGTAAACGCCATACCCAAACACATCCATCGGAACGGAAAAGGGTAATTGTGGGACTCGTCACTCCAAAGGACGCGTTTCCAGTAATCCAGAGTCCAAGTACGGTGGTCTTTTGGCCCATCGAGGCGCGCTTTCTTGTTGGTTTCGTAATCTAAGGATTTGGATAATATTTCGCTTAAAGGCGCATATTTCCATACTTTAATTGAATCATATCCTCTTGATTCTGAACGTTTATGCTTTGTTCTTTGTTTCTTACTGTCATTTAAAGTTTTCAATCTTTAAATTTGTTCAATTCTTCGTAATGTTCTCATTTTGTTTTTGAAATCCTGATTTTTGAATTTGTCAAACAAATATGGATTTAAAATGAAGGAAAAAAGAAAAATTAGAAGTTCTTATAATGAATATTTTCCAAGATGAACAGCCACAAAAATTCTGAAAATGAAATGTTCAGCACTGTGTGAAATCTAACCTGTCTTTCAATCACTAAACTAATTCAAATTCAGGAGGGATTTATCTAAAGGCGTATTAACAATTTCCACCTTAAAAAGAGAGAGAGAAACTTTTTAAGAGTTGGGGAAAGAAACGAGATTTGGAAACCAAATACCCCGTAATAAAATTGAAAATGATTTGTATTAGAGCAAACTTTACTTTTTTAATTTTTAACAATATATATATATATATATATTATTATTATTTGTAATTGAAGATGGATAGAAAGATCAATGTAATAATCTATCAAAAAATTGTGTTTTTATTTGATACATATTTTTACAAACTGATGTTGATTATTATTATTATTATTATTATTATTATTATTATTATTATTATTATTATTACTAAATTGATTATTATTATTAATATTATTACTACTAAATTGATTATTATTATTATTTTTTATGCGATAAATAGAAAAAAATGATTTTATATAAAAGTATTATTTCTAAGTCTTATAAATACTTCCTTTATAATACTAACTTATTAATTTATATTTCTGTTGTCCTTCCTGGTTTTGAAAATTAAATATAGATATTAAGGATTAATTTCCTATGACTTAATTAGTCCCTTCGTAAATTAATTTTGTATTGGTGTGTGTGTATGGGAAACCAGATTGTAACTGGGTGCGTTTTTGCTTGAAATTCTTGAGGCACAGATTGGAGGACTCGCAGCTTTATTTTTACACATGCTTAAAAATCACATACATACAATTGGGGACATATATAATTTAATAAATTAAAAAGTCAGGTAAGAGATTCGTAGAAGGATTCCACTTCTAAGCCGAACTCGAACACGCTCAATGTGCGACAAATATACTGCCTCTCCGGGTGAAAGTCTTTTAGGACAGCTAATACGCAGAGTTTTGCTAAATATATTTCCTCAGGGTGAGAGGTTGTGAATTAAACGTTTCTCAATAGAAGTTCTTGGTTGCGCTGTAATAGGTGAACTGAAACTTTCATAGGCTGACACATAGATAGAGTTACTAGTATTAAATCCATATAATTTCTAGTTAGCCCTAACCGTCAAAAGACACGTGTATACATTTGGCAGCTGTTGCACTATTAGTATGTGAGTTATAGCGTTCATCACGTGCAGTCCATTTGACTGACTGTCGATTGATTCCGGTGTGAAAGGATGGAGCCATGTTTCATCCATTGTCACATATCGAAGCAAAAATTTGATTTATTACGATTGAACTGCTCCAAACGCTGCTTAGAATCATCAATTCGTTGTTGTTTTGGGTCGATTGTGAGCTCGCGCGGCACCCACTTTGAACAGAGCTTTCGCATATCCAAATATTCATTCACGATATGTCCAACACGTTCCTTTTGATATCTTTAGGTTCTAAACTAAAACTGTTCGCAGGGATAACTAAGCCTAAAAATGGATATAATGGAAACTTTAATAACTTTTTAAGATGACACGGCATTGAGTGAAATTGTCGTGGAGCATAAAATTCTTCTTGGCGAATCAAAGCTCAAAGATTTCGGTTCGTACGATATTTTAAATATCATTCGTTTGGAAATATTGTGGTGATATGACACATAATAAGAGTAAAAGAGAAGCATTACAGTTAAGAGCATAAAATATTGAAGGCTATTTTCCGGTAGACTGACTTGAAAAAAAAAAAGATATAAAAAGTAAACTTATAAACACATATTTAATATCTTAATCATAACTCACATTAAATTCTAATAAAAATAGCAACTGCTTGTGATATTTAACTCGTAGTACTCCTTTGAATGATAACATTTCACGCTGGTTGTGGTTTCCTTCGTGAAAAAGAAGAACTCTTTTTTTTTTTTTAGCAGAGTTAATAAACGAAAAGAGTTTTCAGCGCTAACTAAGCCTAAAATAAACTCCTAAATGTTACTTTAATAACTTTTAAAGTGATGCAACCATGAGTGAAATTGACGTGGCATATAAATTTCTTTTTGGCGAATCAGAGCTCGAGAATTAGGTTAGTGGGATATTTTCAGTGCCTCCCCACCTAATGCAGGCTGCCAGTCGTTTGGTGATGGTTCTGTCGCTTGGCGATATATTGGTTATATAACACTGAAAAAGAGAAAATACAGAAACATTAGATTTAAGGGCATAAAATATTGAAGCAACCTGTCGAACGAGCCTAGTTTTCCAACTGACGAATATGGAAAAAAAAAAAACATATACAGAAGCAAATTTATAAACAAATATTTAATATCTTAATCATAATATGTTAAATTCTAACAAAAAATAACAACTGTTTAGAATTTTTTAACACGTAGTATATGTTTGCCAGCTTTTCTTTCTAATTTCTTCCCGAAAAATAGCTCTTTTTTTAGCTGAGTTAATAAACTAAAATAATTTTCAGCGATAACTAAACTTAAAAATGGACTCCTAGTAGGTTATTTTAATAACTTTTAAAGTGGCATAACTTGAAGTGAAATTAAGGTGGTAACATATAAATTCCTTTTGACGAATCACAGCTTCAGGTTTTGATAGTGAGATATTTTTAAAAGTGCCACTCCACCAAGTATAGACTGCCTGTTGTTTGGCGATTGTCTGTCACTTGGCGATATTTTGGTGATATGGTATGGCATTGCGATAATATGAAAGTATAAAAAATAATGACGTAAAATGCATTTATTCCATAGAAATGTTAATAAAATCTTCTTTAAGTGAAATAAGTGGTTCAGATGTTAAGTGAATCCTGTTGTTATAAATTAATTTAAGAAATGCTTATAATTTTTCGGGGCCAGATGCATAACACAATCTTGCGTACATAACTTGGATGTGTTTCTGTATATCCTGGACCTGATGGTCGAGGGGCTAGCGCTCTGGCTCTCAGTGCCACAGGTTTCGGTTTTGAGTCCCGGCGGTGCCATTGATGCTGTAGTGATTCTGAATTTTCTTTAACATGTAGGTTTGTACATGATTTTCAATAGCTAAAAATCAACAATTTTTTTAATTGTCCTTTTTTACAACTGTCTGACGGCCAGTTGTCTAGCGCTCTACTCTTTGATACTACAGGTTTCAGGCCGAATCCTGGTGATGGCACAGATGTTTGTTAGGTTCGGAATCCCCGAAGGTACCGGTCTATTTAGCCGAAAGTGTGCGCAGGATGACAGTAGAGCTGCAAACCAAACCAAGCCTTTTTTTATATGCGCTGGCTTATACACTATGTGGAAGAAAGTGACGGGACACGACACTATAACGACATAAACTTATATTTATTAAAATTAATAGGAGGTAGGGCCTCCTTTGGCTGCGATCACAAATGCCGGCCACTCCATGCGTTTAACGTTGTTGTTCACATACCAATCAAAAGTCCTCCTTGCAACATGGCATGTTGCGTTGTCGACTTGATACCAGCAATCATCCATACCGTACGTTGCCCCCAAGGTAGGAAGGACATGATTGTCGAGAATATCACAGTATCTATCGGCATTCATCGCACCATCAACCTTCACCAGTGGGCCAGCCCCATACCAGGAGAAACAGGTCCATACCCTCAATCCTCCTCCAGCAAACTTTACAGTTGGGACGACACACTCGGGCAAAAGGCGTTCTCCTGGTAAACGCCATACCCAAACACATCCATCGGAACGGAAAAGGGTAAATTGTGACTCGTCACTCCAAAGGACGCGTTTCCAGTCATCCAGAGTCCAAGTACGGTGGTCTTTGACCCATCGAAGGCGCGCTTTCTTGTTGGTTTTCGTAATCTAAGGATTATGGGCCGCCGAACGGTCCAGTGTAACCTAACTTATGGGCCTCGATACGAAGAGTCTTGGTTGAAACGGCCACACCTGTGGCTTGTCTAAACTCATTAGCGATGTTATCCATGGATGTTTGACGGTTATTTCGGAATCTCCCTGCCGAGCATCCGCCGGTCCCTGCTGGTGAGAACTGTAAGTCGTCCTCTTAGGGGTTTGTTCTGACAGTGTCCCCTCAGTCTTGTAGCGACACACAACACGTGCTACAGTTGATTTTGAGCAGTTAAGGAGACGGGATATCTCCCTAATTGACACCTTGGCAAGATGCAATCCAACCAACACACCTTTCTCGAACTCAGACAACTCTTCCCGTGGCGGCATCTTGACAAAAACAACTCTAGTCGACTCCACGGAGTATTTAGACGATATGGCTGACACGTGATACCTATTATTGCGCATGTGTCAGCTGTATTGTCGACTTTTCTACTTTTCGAGGGGTGTCCGTCGCTGTCTTCCAGATAGTGTATAATTGGAATGTGTCATCTTTTTTTTTTTTATTTTTAAAAGTTTATTAATTTGCAAATGATCTATTCACATAGAAAGCAGAAATCTCATACGTAAAAATACATATATTTTCTAACCCTTTTATCATAACAATATTTTCCTTCTTTAAAAACATACAAAAACGACTTCTTGATATTTCAAGACTATCCAGCAAATAACACTTCTGCAAAAAGCGTTGAGATAAATATTTTCCCTTTTACAAAACACATTTTTTCTCAAAGAACTAGTTTTCCTACACCCTCTTTAAATTCTTTATCCTATTTTTCTCCAACCAATACTAGAAAGTTGCACCATATTTTTCTAAAACTGACACACAGAATTCACCTCCTACAAACTTAAAAACTACTTGAATGGAAAATAAACATTTTTTTACACTGTCATGACCAAATACTCGATGAAACTTTACTTCTCCTTCCATCCCTTGGCGCTAGTTCTTGCCTGAAATAACGCGATAGCCGTTGCCTACTTAAAGATTAATAGCACATTTTTTGTTGTTGATGTTTTCGCGTCCCACACACTCTATGGATATTGCATGTCACATAGTTTATGCATAAGTTTCCGTTCAGTCCGTGTTTTATCAATCTTTGTCGCATAGTCTGTGTATAGACTTCAACACATAATTCATGGATGCTCCAAGTCTTGGATGGATATCAATCCATGTCAATGGTTTGTTGGCAATTGTTGTCAAATATTTTGTGGTCAGTTCTGTGCTATACGTTTTAATACTAACATGTCACATACATTGTGGTTAATGCATGTCATATGGTATACGTTTAAGTAAATGTAGGGTAGAGAATGCTCAGAACATTCATTACAGAGGTATTCTATTAACTCTATATTTCTATAATTTGCAACTGATCTAAAATCTTTCTAGAAAAAAGTATTGTAAATGTCTACTGCTGAGTAGACTGTTATAAATTGCAAATGAATATCAGTTCATAAAAGAGACTGCAATGTTATTTTAATTTATAAATATATTAAAATGCGAATCCAGAATGATAACTTATAGGGTTTTTTTTTCTAATGCAGCTGGCATAATAACTTATAGTTAATTAATAATATCTAATAATAATAATAATATTAATAACATATAATAATAATTATAATAGCATTTTGGACCTGAATGGTCGATTGGCTAGCGCTCTGGCCCATGGTAACACAGGTTTCGGGTTTGTGTTCCGGCTGTGCCCTGGATGTTTGTAGTGGTTCGGCATCCACTTTAAGCCGTAGATCCCCTTTCCGCAGGTGTGTATCCTGGTCTCATGATGGCTGTAAGAGATCCCGGTCTCATATGACTGTAAAGGCGAGGAAAAAGTCAGACTTCTACCTACGGGTGCTCCATCACAACAGAAGCTGCCCCATTTCCCTCCATCCATGAGTTGATCGCTCATGGGATGTCCGTCAAGCACTGCATGACACTGAGGATTAGTCACAAACAAACAATAATGGCATTTAATAAGATATATGTAATATGTAATGTACATGTAATAATATTATAATATCATATATAATAATAAAATTTTAATGCTAGTCTGCCACATAAATTATGGTTAATTCGTGTCATAGGGTAAAAGTGGAAGTAAATTTTTTTTTCTCAAGAGAAAATTTTTGGCATTTCATTCTCAGGAGAGAGGAATGTATGGTATTTGACAAGTATATAATAACCCTTCACTCAAATTTGAAAGCGTCAAGCAGTATTGTGGGTAGTTATATTGCATGCAATTAAAGATTTTGGCTAATGAGGACAACCTGTCGCTCAAATCTGATATCAGATATTCGGGATCATGTATAAAGAGACTCTGGAAATTTGCGAATGTCGGCGTGACTTTCACGGGTTGAAACAATTACAGATTGAATATGAACTATACAGGAACATCTCTGATGTGATTGAATATGCTTGAGATTCTGTCTGTTTCCAAAGTGAATCCCTTGTGGTTTCGTGTATCCCGTCGTGTGATATTTAAGTCTGGCAATTAGATTCGACGTCGACTGGAGAACTCTAAAAATCTCCGACGTTGTTGTGAACTGTTTTATTTTAAGCTTTTAATTTGTTTGATAACCCAGAGTGAGTTATATATATATATATATATATATATATAACTATGGTGCTTGTAAATCAAAAATTAGATTGTCCCCATATATCTGCATGTGGCCCGCTTCTTGAAGCCATTATATGCATAATATAGGCCGAAACGTTACAAGATTATGCTTAGGGCATTCATGCAATGATACTCTATTAACTCTATTATTCTTTCACTTTCAATTTCTTACACCAAAAGTAATAGAACAATTTAGAGTAACTAATTAAAAATATAACTTGATTGTGAGAATGGTCCTTACTTCTTTCTGGATATTTAAGTGTGAAAGGAATTAAATAATTTATATTCTTTTAACACTAAAATGAAATTCCTCACCCACATTTTGTGCATTCCTAATCATGTTTATAATAATTTTAAAAATCATTATAAAATTTGCCTAGAATTTTCATAATACCATTTTTTTTTTTTTTAAATATTCATTTTAAATTGTTTGTAAGTAAATCGTCGCCGATATTTTAAGAGACATTGCCATAATCAATCACTACAAAAGAAAAAAAGTGTATGCGTTATATTTTAATCATACATGAAGTAATTTCTGTACTAAATCTTAAATTACCTGACATATTTGAATTAATCAAACATTTTTATTTAGAAAAATTAAATAAAATTCTTTATTAATTATCATGTGGGGATATGATGTCCTGGTTAGAGGTTGGTGGCATCTCCAGAAAAGGGAAGCTATAAAATAAAAAAAAAACAAGTCAGAGCATAAGTTATAATTTAAAAATAGATTAATCGCCTATCGCAACATGAGAAACTTTCATTTCAGAAACTTTTGTTTAAAACAAGCGCTGATTTTTCACGTGATTTTATTCTTGTATGTTTTAAAACCGGAATAAAATATGTGCTACTAGATATAACAATTGACCTACATCAAGTCACGTGATCTGTAGTTCGTTTTGAATTGTATGGAATTGCAGCTGCAACTCCATCCTGTGGTGTTTTTAATTTTTGCTTTCTTCTTTTATTTTTTAATTATTTTCTTTACTTTTTACTTTAAATTTCTTTTTTTTCTTAATTTATGTTTTCTATTATTGAAATTCTCTGATTTACTCGTTGCTCTTTTATTTTATTTTGATCTGGTAATTTGAGGTCAAACCTTGGTTACTTACTGCTTTGTTGTTTATTAATGTTTTTTATATCACCATGTGACTTACTCTCCGCTAGTAGTTTAGGCCCATATAAGGTCACGGAACTCCGTAAACCTCAAACTGACTGGTGTGTTTCAAAATATATTATTAATAAAAATAATAAATAATAATTAATTATATCAAAATATATTCATATTCTATGTTTCTATATCCTCAAAGTAGCGTCTAAGGATTAGTTTATGTATATGTTAATGTATTAATTATAGCTTATGTTTATGTATTAATTTTGCCATGACTCCGATCTGAATGAAATTGCTGAATTATTTATAGGTATTCAAATAGAACAATTAAACTGATTTCTAATATCTAAATTATATTGTGTTTGTAAAATATTTTCACTTATTATTCCTTCATAGTTAAATACTATGATTTTCCAAGAAACTTCCTTATTTCAATATCACATATTTTTTTTTTTTATTTCTCGAATATAGTTAGACAAGTTGGCATTATGTATAAAAAACAATCTTCTAACAAAAGCTTTTCTTCGAAATAAATAAAAATTAATTAACATTTTTAATATGTATACCGATTAATAATTTAAATTTCTCAAGCAAAAGCCTTGACTAAATGAACCTACTAATCGCAATATGAATATAACTAATAAATAAATAAACTACACAAATACCTGTGATTTATCGGGGAACAAAAATAATAAGCAGACAGAATTGTAATTGAAATTTCTCTGCGTATAATGCACTGACGATTTAATGGGAAAAAATAATCTCCACTTTTTCTTTTTTTAATGCAATTTTTTTTATACTTTGTCTTGCAAAGCTTTTTAGAAATATAACAAAGGTAATACACATCTGGTTGTAGCTTATGCAACGATATAAATTATTTAAAGCTGTCTAAAAAAAGAAGATTCACTTTCATGTTTTATATCACGCGATAGTAACAATAAATGCTTTCTTAAAATTTTACTCTAGAAGTGTGGAAAAAGTGTGTTTTTATTGCCAAATCGCAAAATAGGGGCCTTTGGGATTTGGCGACTTTGTTTGGCTCCAGTCGAGATATAAGCCGCCAAATGTGGTAACTAGGGTTTTTCTTACTGTTTGCAATTCACTTCTCTTACACTCACAACCAGTTACTCGGCGCACTTTGGCGAAATGATTTTTAACGCCAAATCCCAATAGCCCCTATTCTGCGATTTTACAGTTTTTATAATATTAATATTAATTTAACCTTTTCTGGTTTGCCATTGCACTGTATTTAAAAAATAATGATATTTGTTTGTGCCATTTTATATATATATATATATATATATATACATATATATGTATATATAAATATATTCTAATGCTGTTTTTAATCGTATTTCATTTTAAATAGTGCTGCTGACTTTCACAGTACCTTCCGCTAGTCTTGAATATGAACGTTTCTGATGAATTTTTATAACGAATAGTTATGAAAAAAAAAAATCCGCATAGATTGTATGCGCTTCGCTCAGTAATTTTGTTTGGATGAAAGATAAATTTAGTTCATAAAAAATTTAAAAAGTAGCATTCAGTGAACAAAAAATATTTGCTCTCCTCGCTTTTCTCCAAACGTATTCCGCTCATTCGTGCTTTCATCCACGAATAGCTTTGAATTAATAATTATGTCAACAGACGCTGATACTGTTTTGAACTCTTTAGAGGCGTAATCGTTTAATCATTTAACTATCCTTTAGTTGAAAGCGGAGTTGGGTTTCAGAAAATTTTCGCTAAAAGGAAATAAAAATGATATAATAGCTCACATTGTGAAGGGTAGCTTAGAAGATGAATTAAATATTATTCGCATGTACTCGTGAAATAATGATGAGAAGGATTTAAAAGCAACATTCCTTGATAGAATGCAAATATTAAAACAAATTAATTCGCCACAAAGTAGAGTAAAATAGCAGAGTAAGTAGTAGATGTTTGAGTATAAATAAAAATACTAATAGTACGTAAAAAGAAGTAAAATAATCTACTAGTAGAGCTCTAAGTTATCATTTTCAAAGTTACTATTGTAAGTAAAATGAATTGCCAACAGTTCAAGAAAAAGTTGTCACATTTGGCAACTTATCGTTCAGTTGATGTTATAAAAAAGTCGTCAAAACCCAACAGTCTCTATTTCGCGATTTGGCCTGAAGAATTTCAATATTGCCTAACTGATGTAACGCAATAAAATTAACTAATGCAATTTTTTTGCATTCCCTATCCCAAAATAAATAATATAAAAAAAAAAAATTAAGTCAATTCCTACTTTTTTTTTACTATACTGCAAAAAAAAAGTCCTTTACAAATAAAGTTGAAATTTTGCTTTTACATCTGGCGCCATCTATTATTAGATCCATGAAACTGATATCTAAAAAAAACTAAAATTAATTAATTAAGTTTAATTAATGAATTAATATTTGAAAAAATTGTATTAACATCAAATATCATCCACTACAAGTTAAAAAAATGTATTTGAACTTGAATGGATGAATAAAAATTATTGAAAATTTGGACAAGATATATAAATATATATAGGGATAGTGTGAACTAATAGTAGGAATTGAAAAATGGCAGCAGGAAAAAAAAAATATATAATGGCAGAAATACGTGGAAAATTGCTCTCTTCTAAACTTTAAGAGATACATCACAATGTAAGATTTTTTTCATAGTACAAAGTGAACAAGTATTGAAGCGCATTAAACAAAAGTTGTTTATATTTATGTAAAAGATTCTATTCTGGAAAAACCATTTTGCTATTCCATAATCTGACCTCACTTCAATGATCATTGGTGGTATTTTTAGAAGAAAAATTGCAAATCGCCTTAGCCATCCAAAATTCTATTTATGCTATAGAATTATTCGAGAAGGAAACAGTACCTGAAGCAATTTATTTAGCAAAACATGAAAGCAAATCTTTGAAAAAAAGATAGTCAATTCAGTTTATTTTAAAGTTAGGTATTTTAATACTACTGTGTCCAAAAAGTAAGACCAATTTTCAATTTAAAATTCCCGGGCTTATGGAATTTTCAATTTCTTTTTCTCTTTTAGGTTGTTGGCACGGTCCTTGGCATATGTGTGACATTTCACGTCAAAATATTCATTAGTATTGGGGTCACGCTTGGCTTTGTGAGATGCTAAAACTGATTTCGGCGATTTTTTGAAATGTCTGAATTCATTGAGCAAAGGACTAGTGTTCAATTTTGTTTGCGGAAAAAGTATAGAATGTTGCAGAAGACATTCGGTGAGCATCCCTATATCGGAAAAAGAAATGTTTAGAAGTGGTAAAAACAGTTCAAAGAAGGCAGGGAACGCGCTGAAGACGAAGAGCTCTCTGGCAGAGTATCACCCTCAACCGACGGCAGCTGACGTCCAAAAATTAAAGATTTGTTGCTTGCAAACCGTCGATTTTCAATTATAGATCTTGCTGATGATGATGGAATTTCAAAAGGATCGGTCAATTCCATTTTGGGTCTCAAACGGGTCAAATTTCGATTGGTACTGAAATCTCTGAATGTGCCACCTCACACTGCATTGATTCTTCGTTAAAAATTAAACCCATATCGTTCGGCAAACCCAGTATTCACACCGTGCGATTTCTGGCTATTCTTGAAACTCAAAAGACCACTCCGGGGACACCGTTTTTTGTCGATTGAAGAAATTCAACGTGAATAGCCGCGAGCTTTGAAGGCCATCCCTGCCGATGACATTTTAGCATGCATTGAGGATTGGAAAAAAAGTAGGCGTAACTGCATTTTGTCCGGTGGGGATTACTTTGAAGGCGAGGAAATATATTTGGAAAAATAAATAAAGAGCTTTTGCAAAAAAAAAAGGTAATAGGTCTTATTTTTGGACAGAGTAATACAACTTTGTTTCTCTCCCCCACACTATAATAAGAAAAAACTTTGAAATATAAAGTTTTCGAAGTGGTCTCTTCAAAAAAGATGTGCACTTGAAGGTGTTTCATTTGAAGAAAATATAGAAGTAGTATTCTCTAAATCAGTGGTTCTCGCAGTTTATGAAATAATTTATTTTCTAGAAAATCGAAAGGGAAAAAAAAAAGGACAATCAATAATATAAAAATTATAAACATGTATTTTTCTTCATTTTTGGTTATTAATAACTAATCTCTGATTTTTAAGAATTCTTTAAACTCAAATATTTAATAGCCATTAGAAAAACATTTCTTTCGTTTTTATTTTTGATAATCATTTCTCAGAATATAAATTAATTTATACTTAAAAATGAACATCCTAAGTATAATGAAAATATGTTTAGTATTTAAGTGTTTTTTTTATTTGTTTATAAATTTATTTTATATCTTTTAATTTTAATTGCGATATTGTATGTTGAAAAATATCCAAATTTTTCTGATAGTTTTTTTTAGATTGCAATAAAAGTTTTAAAACAAAAGCCTTTTCAAAATAATATTTTAATTTGGTATTTAGAAATATTCGGTTTTTAATTGTTGTCTCGAATTTTTCATAATTTAACTTTTAGCAAAAATTTAAAGTATATAGTGAGATATTTCATAATCAAATTTGAATCTTAAAAATTTGAAATATTTACAAGAATTAAACATGCAAATTATGAAATATAAAAAAAAAAAAAATATTCGAGAGGTAAATAAATTACATCTTGCTTACTTACATTTTTTTTACATCGTTATAAATTCACATTTACTCAACGAGAGATATTTTTATAATTTAATTTTTATAATAGAGATATAATTACAATTGTAACCATTATTTCTCGTAACATTCACAAAAGCCATCTCTGTGGCGTTCAGGAGAAATAGTCAGTCGGCCTCAAAACTTTCAAGAAAGAGGAAATACAGCTTTCCCCTGAGAAACGTTTACATTGTAGTCTACAAATATATTTAGTGCACCTAGACGCATTAGATGGCCTACACATTCTCACCCGGATAGGAAGTATATTTCGCGCATCCTGCGCGTAGCCGAGTTTGGCGTTTTCGGCTTAAAAGTGGAGTACTTTTACGAATGAACATATTCTCTTATTATCTATCTTCAAAAAAGATAATTGATGTGTTAAATATTGTATGTGTGTGGTATTTATGCTGCAATCTGGTTGCCTGCAGCCGTATTTATGTTGCCCACATACACAATTATAATAAAAGATTTTTTTTATAAAGAAACTCGAGTAGCCTCTACTGTACATACATTTATTTTGAAGGAAAATCGAAGACAAGAAAGACAAATCGAAGTTAATGTATTAAGGACGAACAACTGCAGAATAAATCCAAAACTTAGATAATTCCTTGGTGGAAATCAAAATGAGAGAATACTAGGTGAATACCTTGCTGATTTTCTCTTCATGGCTTTTTTTTCAAATATGGTGACCGAAAGCTAATCTATTGAAATTATTATTACACAATAAAAGTTTATTAAGTTAGAATCTTAAATCATCTTGTATTAGTAAGGGTGAATACCTAGCTGATTTTCTCTTCATAGCTTTTTTTTTTAAATATGGTGACCGAAAACTAATCTATTGAAATTATTATTACACCATAAAAGTTTATTTGGTTAGAATCTTAAATCATCTTGTATTGGAGTAAAATAAAAATCAACTCGTAAACGAAGATAAAAGTAATCTATATTTCAATCAATAACATTTTCTCACGTAATGATACATGAAAGACTTCAAAGCTAATACTAAGCAATCAAAAAATTAATAAGAGAAGATCTCAAAGTAAACTAAACAAAAACAAAGCAATCTCCACAAACTCCCATCAAAGCAAAGCACACTAAGCCAACCATTTTGCCAAAACGCTGCTTAAGCCTCCCCATTCATGTCAAAAACAGGCAATCTCAAATTCTAAATCCCACAAAGCTCTTTCCCCAGAAACAAACCTCATGTTATGGATTCAAGCTGTCCATTTCTTTTGGACAATTGCAGATGACATTTTCCCCATACCTCCGATATCTTGGACAACCCAACAAGATGGTATGATCGATCGCCTAGTGAGAGGGAATGGTATGGATGGTGAAGTTGGATTGTATTATTTGTGACTTGAAAACCACGAAACCTTGAAACGATATCAGAGATCAAACAATTAGTGGTTACGAAAATGTATACTTTTAATTGATTTTTGGACATTCTATTATAGACTTGATTATGTTTATTGTGTAATTGTTGATACTATGATGTAATTTGATATGATGATGATATGATATAATTTCGTATAGCTTACATATTTTGGTTTTTTGAATAAATGTTGTAATTATGCATTTTTAATGGTTGGATTTTGGTTGGTGTTTGGAATGGTCGGATATTGGTGGGTTTTTGAAATGGTTGAATTTTTTGAGTTTTCGGAATGCTTGATATTTGGTAGGTTTTGGAAATTGGACTGATGGGTTTTGGAATATTTTTTAATGCTTGGATTTTGATGGGTTTTGGAATGATTGGATTATTTTTTTTGATGGGTTTTGGAATGATTGGATTATTTTTTAATGCTTGGATTTTGATGGGTTTTTGGAATGATTGGATTATTTTTAATTATTTGGTGGGTTTTGGAATGATTGGATTATTTTTAATGCTTAGATTTTGATGGATTTTGATGATTGGATTATTTTTTTGGAATGAATGGATTATTTTTTTAATGGTTGAATTTTGGTAAAATGATTCAATAATACAATAATTGGTAACTAGTTAAAATTTGTTATCGTAAAATTTTATAAATTAGTAAAGTTGTAAAATTTTACTAAGCTAAATGAATGATAAATAATTTTAACCACATAATTGTTGAACAGCCACAATCTCAGAACATAAGCTTCATTGAAATCTTTTTAAATATACACATTAGATTACAGCATTTTTCAAAAAGTTTTTTTTTTTTTTTTTTGCTTTGGAATCCTATAATACCAAAACATTTGCTTTTCTGCGTCAAATTGGAAATAAGCAGATTTTTCTTTGGACATACTTAAATTAAACTAAAGTTTGCGAATTAACAAAAACAATGTAAAATGTAAAAATTTTAAATAATTTTAACCATATGAGCATTGTTGACAACTTTCTAAAACATAATTATAAAGTATGGAGATCATTTTTGACAACTTTCTAAATACATACATTATATCACAGTATTTTTTTGAAGTTTGTTTGTTTCTGTTTTTTACTTTGGAAACCTGTGGTACCGAGCGCCCTTGAAAGTCCAAACTTTTTCTTTCCAAGGTCAAATTGGAAAAAAACAAATTTGTCCTTTGGTCATACTTAAATTAAACTAAAGTTAACGAATTAACAAAAACAATATAAATTCTAAATAATTTTAACCATAATTGTTTGACCACAACATCCATAACATGAGCTTCTTTCTAAAGAGACACATAATATTAGAGCCTTTCTCAAAAAGTTTGTTTCTTTTTCCTTGCTGTCTTTTATAACGATAAAACTTTTGCTTTCTTGGCTGAAATCGGAAATAAACAAATTGTTGTTTGGTCACACTTAAGATAAATTACTGATAGCTAGTTAGCAAAATATTACTTTAATATCTCAACTAAATATTTTACAATTTAAAGTTCATTAATCAATGATTTTTTTATTATAAAGGATAAGACAAGAAACAGCATGAAAATAATGAGCTGTTTGATATTTTTTTTTGAAATAATATTGTTGCGATTTTTAGTTCGATGGAAAATAGTTGCAATTATCGTTAAGTTCCCAAGGGGCTCATGAGATATTTTGTTAATAATTTTATTCATCTCGTTCTTTTACTTTAAAAATAGCTGCGTACAAACAAATATAGGTATAATTTTCAAACATTTTCATAATTATAAGATATAATTATGAAAATGGGCTATTTTTCTCGGAATACTTATCTCGTCAAAGTACTATAGAAAGACATTAAATTTTTCATAAATTTGAATATCATATTGCAGCGTCATACATTGAAGTTGAAAATCTAAAGATATTTTTATTTCGATAGAAAGCGAAGTCGCCAGAAAATGATTTTTCCGGAAAACTTAAAGATCCTGCTCTCAAATTTCTGTGGCAAATTGAAATGAAAGGCTGCGCTGTGTTTAGCAGAAATTTCAAAATATATAAAATTGATATTGCAAAGAAAAATTTTAATTGCTTGCTTCAATTTGAAATTGTCATAGTTTCAATTTCATTTCGAATATATATATATATATATTTTTTTTTTTTTATTTTGAAACATAGTATTCGGATGCTTTTCGGCCTGGTAGACTCAAATTACTCATTTCAAAGAAACTTAAGGTAAAAAAAAAAAAAAAAAGACAAATTTGACAGCCGGTTGCCATCAACCAGATCTTGTACAATTTTTTTAATTGATTTCATAAATTACTTGATTAAAATTTGCAAACAATGAAAATTTTCAGCATCTTCTTTTTACTCAAATACCTTATTTTCAAAAGGTAAATGATATCCAAAAAGTTAGCATAGATAAATTAAAAGATAATTTGGCTATAATTCTATATCTTTGCCTTATAGAATTTTAAAAACCTTGATAAAATTTACAAGACAAAATCTATCTTTAAATATTTTGCGCATAATTTTACTTAGTGATGCTGCGAAGTCATATTTCTCTATATCTAAATTTTGTGTGTCTACACATCTTGTTCAATTAATTTTTAAGTCCTTGTCTCTAACATACCATTATTAAACTGCAAGCAGTAACTATAACATATGCATTCAAGATGGAAAAAAAAAAAATGGTATTAAAATATATTTTACTGTTTTATATATTTTTGGCTTTAGTGTATCTGAATGACACTAAGCAAGTTATTTTTGTATAAATATTGTTTCCTACGTTGAGGAGGAGGCCATATCTGCTATGAGGCCCTTGGCAGCCCAATAAAAACCAGCCTTCTTATAAAAGTTGTCAGAAGACCAGTTTATAAAAGAGAGCACAAGGCAGCTTGCCAAATGTGTAAAATTCATAAAAGCTGTCTGATGAACATAGAACACAGTCAGGAGTATTGACCACGCCAATATGGCAAAAGTCTCCTTGCAAAAAGTCATGTCCAGTCAAAAGTCTAAAATTTGCAGTAAAAACCGAACACACCGAATTGCTAGTAGGACTGAGTAAAATGTGTTTGTTCCAAATTGCATCCATTTTTTTTGCAAGGATGATATCTTTTTCATTTCCTGGAATGTTGCAATGACTAGGAATCCACTGAAGAAAGATTTTCAAGCCAGTAGAATTTGCTGGATTAAAAAGCATCTTAACTTTCTCCAGTTGGTAGAAATTATTAATTGTATGTGAATCAATAGCCAAAATAGCAGACTAGCAATCTGTAAAAAAGGCAACTTTCTTAAATGGTGTAGACAAATTTTAAAGGTTTAGAATGAATCTTTTTATGGCCTCCATCAGCATCGACATGCATTTAAGTCCACATAAGATTCCTAGAAAACTCCCCGCAATAAAGATCAACCCCATCAGCATTTTCCGTTGCAAAAATATCTATAAAACAAGTAATATATATATATATATATATTCCTTCTTATTTTTCACTATATTGCAGAAAGTCCTTTATAAATAATTTTTTAAGTTTATCTGCCACCATCTATTGGTAGATAATGCAAGTAAAATCTAAAAAAAAAATTAAATTAATTAATTTAATTTAATTACTGAATTAATATTTGAAAAACTGTGTTAACATCAAGTGTCATCCACTACAAGTTAAAAAAATGTATTTGAATTTGAGTGGATGAATAAAAAGTATTTTATGAACGATTGAAAATTTGTACAAGATATATATATAGGGATAGTGACAGCTAATAGAAAGAATTGAATAAGGAGCCATTCAACTCCTGGGTAGTTTGCAGAGATGAGTTTTCTGGGATAGCGTGGATTTCTTGAACAGTATGACATACGTTATCAATAAATTTATAATTTAACCTAGGAATATTAATAAATTACTGTAAGTATTGAGAAATATAATTATTTTTTTCGTTATTTAAATGCCAATTTAAATTATAAAGCATTATTAGCATTAAGTACCTAAATATTATAATAGTTTTTAAATGTTAATACAGTTTTTATTGCAATTTCAGAATGAAAGCATGGAAATAAATTGAATCTTTCTTAAATTACAGACAATGCTTCTGCAATAAAATTTAATTAGTTTTTACCAATATTAATATTCCAATTTTGCCTTAAATGCCAAAACATTATAATATATTTTTAAATGTTAATACAGTTTTTATTGCAATTTCCAAATAAAAGTACGGAAATAAATTGGATCTTTCTTTAGTTAAAGACAATACTTTTACAACAAAATTTAGTTAGTTTTTCAATAATTGAAATGGAAATTTTTGCTTTAAATACCTAAATATAGAGCGACGGTGATTAGTGATATATTAAATGTACAGCGATTTGTCATGATTGACTACAGGGATCTTATCCCCTGTAGCTATAATTATTCCATCCCATGTCCTTATTGGCTACAGGGATAAGGTTCCTGTAGCCAATTATAACTAATTGCAATAATTCTGCCATTTCATGTTGTGATTTTTTTATCATCTTTCTATTATTCGAATTAAAATAAAATCATTTATATAAACTTTGACTGGAAGAAGAATCGTTTTTAGTCAATTATGATTAATCGCAATAGTTTTGTTTTCAGTTTCGTGGTGCTTTTTTATGGTAGTTTGTTTTTTTTTAACTTGTTTTTTTACAATTTTACAATTTTTTTATTTCAAATTTTTAAAGATTAAGTTAAATTTAATGAAATCATATTATCTATAGCTATCCTTCCAATTTTTTTTTTTTTTTATTTTTGCTATTCGAAAGACAATAAAATCAATTGCATGGACTTTTGACTGGAATAAGAATCCATTTATTAAATTTAAATTAATCAATAAAGCAAGAGCAATGATACAAAAAAACACCATTAAACTGTAAAACTATTTCGAGTACTCATAATTGACAACAGATTATTCTTATAACAGTCAAAATTAATGTAACTGATTTTCTTTTCTTTCGAATAGGAGAAAAATATTTTGAAGGACAGCTGAAGATATTTTGGTTTCATTAAATTTAAATTAATGTTTACAATTTAAAAATAAAAAAAATATGTAAAAAAACAAAAAAACAAGAACAATGGTAAAAAACACACACCAAGAAACTGCAAAACTCTTGCGATAATTCATAATTGATTACAGAGTATTCTTATCAAAATGTATGTAATTGGTTTTATTTTATTTCGAATATTAGAAAGAAAAAATAAATTAATAGTTTAAAAAAACTAAAAAACACGCTTTTAGAGTGAATCAAACTAAAAAGTAAAAAATAATTGTTAACATAAGAATAAAATGACTGACGAGAAAATGAATCTCACTGTTCTAAAAGCGTGGGGTGCTTTGTATGACATTTTTAAACTAACTCTGCATTTCGGAATGAAATTAGTGAAATATTATAACAATTGATATCGAGCACCCCACGCTTTTAGAACAGTGACATTCATTTTGTCGTCAGTCCTTTTATTCTTATGTTAACAATTATTTTTTACTTTTTAGTTTGATTAACTCTAAAAAGCGTGTTTTTAGTTTTTTTTAAACTATTAATTTATTTTATGCATTTTAGTTTGATTAACTCTAAAAGCGTGTTTTTTTTAGTTTTTTTAAACTATTAATTTATTTTATACATTTTAGTTCGATTAACTCTAAAAGCGTGTTTTTTAGTTTTTTTTAAACTATAATATTTAAATGAGATTCCGGTACGGAGGACTGGCACTTACAATAATTTATTTGTGAGTAAAACAGAGGCTAAATACGAACATGTCAAGCCAGCGAGGATTTGAACAGGGAATCTCCTAATCCGTAGTCTGGCGCGTTATCCGCTGTGCCGCTGTCCCACGTTAGGTTTGAATGTCTGAAAGATGTCTGTAAATGTTTCTTTGCAGCTTAAATAGTGTGTATGAGTAGAGACAGACCTCAGGGGAAAATGCTGCTCAGATCAAGATGACTTTTCAAAGGCTGTGTGTTTTAATCACCAATTCTGGCGATCCTAATCATGATGAAATAATAAACTGATCAAACTATTTTAGTGTCGTCAGTCCTTGATAAGTCTAAAACGTTTAAATTAAATCGGATGGCTTAAAGTATGGAAAATCGAGCCCAAAAAGTCAGTCACATACAAACAAACAAACAAACATACAGGTGAAACTAATAAAAGCGTATTAAAAAACACGTTTGGTTGGATAGCTATAGATATTTTGCTTTATGACTAATCGCAATATTTTTGCAGCTGCCTAGGCTTTTTTTTTTTTTTTTTTTTATCATTGTTCTTGTTTTTACTTTTTTTTTTTTTTTCATCTTAGCAAATTTTTTTAGAACAATTTCTTTTATTTTTTTTTTTCTCGACGAATCAGCTAAAATAAATTTATGGATTAAGCCACTCTAGATCGATAAAGAACTCGAAATTTTAAAAGCGTTGTTAATGGTACTCTTTGTGCTAAAAGACTTATGAAATGTATTAATAAGAAAGAAGCAGAAATTAAATTGCAGCTTAAGGGCTGGAAGAACTTTAATAGAATTTAAGCCACATCACAAGAAGAATTGTTTTTTAATAAAATGGTGCGTTTTCATTAAAAGAAACAGAAATTTTTCATTTACTCGTTTAAGTAAAGCACTTTGTAACATAACGAATTGCAGAGCTTTAAGTAATTTTAGAAAGTGTGGAGAAAAGGAAATAAAATAATGATATGATTAAAATGAAATTACTTTGAAGTTTCTGTATCAAATTTATACTTTGATCCAACAACAATAATAAATTATTGTTAGTGTTCAGAAATATAATTAGTTTTTTTCTTTATTGAAGTGACTAAACATAATAATATATTTTTAAATGTTAATACAGATTTTACAGCAATTCCTGAATGGAAGTAAGAAAATAAATTGATTCTTATTTAAAATTACAGACAATGATTTTGCAACAAAATTTGAGTTTTTTTTTTGTTAAAGAAATGACAATTTCCGCCTTATATGACTAAACATTATAATATATTTTAATTATACCTATTAAATTTGTTTTTAATTAATTAGTCTTTTTTTATTATTGAAATGCCAATTTTTGTCTTAAAATACTAAAAAATTATAATGTATTTTTAAATGTTAATAGACCTTCTTAATGTAATTTTCCGAATGAAAATACGGAAATAAATTGAATCTTTCTTAAATTACAGACAATGCTTTTGCAACAAATTTGATTAGTTTTTTTTTTTTTGTTGTTAATGAAATGGCAATTTTTGGTTTGGTTTGGTTGGATTTGTCGCTCTAAGACAATTTTGTGCCCAATTTAGGCTAATTAGCGTGGAACCTACAGTCTAACATGGATTCAAAACTACTAAAAACATCCATGCCACAGCCAGGATTCGACCCTGAGCCGGTGGTACCAAAGACCACAGCGCTAGCCAATTGGCCATCGGGCGAAAATCCAATTTTGGCCCTAAATGCTTAAACATTATAATATATTTTTAAGTAACAATACAGTTTTTATTGCAATTTTCCGAATGAAACTACGGAAATAAACTGAATCTTTCTTAAATTACAGACAAGACTTTTTGTAAAAAAATTTAATTATTATTTTTTTTTTCCATTATTGATATTTTTTCGTTATTATTAGAATTTTTAATTAAAATACTGCATGAGAAATCTGGGAGTGTTAAAAATTTATTTTCCTATCAAAATTAAAACTACGATTTCTAAAAATATCAAAATAAATGCAAAAATTTCAGCACTATTAACACCTTATCCCTATCCAACACTCTTATATCCTTTATAATTATATTCTTCAATTGATTTATTTGCTTAACATAACTTTATAAACATTTATTAAAGTAATTAGTTTAATTAAAACAATTTATGTAAATTTTTCGTTTTTAAATTAAGAATTATATATTTTAAATTTTTAATTCTACTGATTATAAGATTATATATATATATATATATATATATATATGTAAAAATGAACAACAATCATTATTTCAATCAAATATATGAATTATGTTATAAAATGTACTTAATTTCAAATTATAAATTTAAATTTAGTAGTTATTTATCACATAAAATACATGACCATATATAAAAATATTTGAATTTAAAATAACTTGCGCATACATAAAAGTTATAGCTTTAACACTTAACCGTAAACACTAATACATTGAGGACACACGAAACCTTATCAAAAATTATTGTATCGTTAATAAAACATTTTCAATTAACATTCATGATACTTTCACCTTCTTCCCCGAGAGAAAACACATCTTTATAATAGTTTAAAAGGCTGCAATCAGTGCACGTTAAAAATTTATTTTCTCATCAAAATATACCACGTGCGATAACACTAGAAAGAAAACTTCCCAAAATTTCAACGCAAATGATTACTTTCCCTTAGTCACCTCCAAAATTACACCCCTTGAGCACTGCGTAATTAGGCTGAGCTGTTTCCATGAATAATGAAAGAATTGAAGCAAGCCAGGCTGATGAAAGATTAATACAAATTGTGTTTTAAAGTGCCCCGTGTTGGCATAGTTACCCGAGTCTCAATTTGAAGTGCCCAGGGGGAACCTTTAGGATGGAGCAATATGCAGAGGTGTAACAAGGGTTAAATGAGTTTGTCCGCGTCTCCATTTCTAAAGGAACTAAAAATTTGGAGCCTTTTTAGGCTCATTTGATCTGGAGGGTTAACATTTCACGGCATTTTGCTATGTTAAACTCTTTGAGAAACAATTATCAGGTGGTGAGTTTAAGTACTACTGAGTTTTGGGTTGCGAAGTACTTTTTAATAAGAAATGATTTTGGTAAAATTCATGTAAAATTAAACAAATCCAAATAGTGTTTTAATTAAAATAGAAATGTTAATTGAAAGGATATTTATAGTAAGTAGTAGGTACAAGATGTACAATAATTGTTTAAACATGACGCAATTCGTTAAAATTTTTCTATTCATTTGGATCAATCTATTACTACTTTAGCTACTACTATTACTACACCACATCAATGTGCGTGCGTAGAACCGAGTTGCACCTATACAGTTTGGGGATGATGTGGGTGAAAAGTTGAAAAATCTGACTGTGCTCTGAGACACCTACAGTCATATGAGACCGTGGACTACGACTTAAAGTGGATTCTATACCTTAACAAAGATCCATGGCACCACCGGGACTCGAATGCGAATCCTGCAGTACGAGCACCAAAAACTAGACACTGGAACATTCACGTCCTGTACAATCTCTACTCCAATACCAGGCACTTTCTGTGGCTTTTTTAACAATTAAATCGCTTTCATTTTTCATCACCGCAGGCAGGTGTTACAAAAACATGCCATATTTCATTATCATATACTTTTTCTACATCCAAAAGTCCTTCACCGCTAAATACAAAATTACAACTTCTCTGACTTCTTTTACCATCAGGAAGTTTATCATTAGTAATGTTTTCTGATCTGGAGGGTTAACATTTAACGGCAATTTGCTAAATTAATCAATTGAAAAAAAAATATTAGGTGGTAGGTTTAAGGACTACTGCGTCTTGGTTTTACAAATGTGAAGAATGTAGTAAATAATTAAGCAGATCTAAATAGTGTTGTAATAAGAATAGAAATATATAATGTCTAACACATTAAGAGAAATAGTTTGAAAGTCAACATTTTATCATTAATAAAGCATTTTCAATTAACAATCATAATGAGTTAACTCTTTTCACGAGCGAAAACCTCTCTATAATAGCGTGTAAAATGCTACAATCAGTGTACGTTAAAAATTTATTTTCTCATCAAAATATACCACGTGCAATTACACTAGAAACAAAAAAAAAAATAATAAAACTCCTTCAAATTTTCAACACAAATGATTACTTTTCAACACAAATGATTATTTAACGCCAAAATGACACCCCCAGAGCACTGCTTAATTAGGCAGAGCTGCTTCCATGAATAATGAAAGAATTAAAGCAAGTCAAGCTGATCAAAGATTAATACAAATTGTGTTTTAAGGTACCCCGTGTTGGCATAGTTACCCGAGTCTTCATTTGAAGCGCCCGGGGGAACCTTTAGGATGAAGCAATCTGCAGAGGTGTAACAAGGGTTAAAATGAGTTTGTCGGCGTCTCCATTTCTGAAAGGACTCAATAATTTAGGAGTCTTTTTAGGCTCATTTGATCTGGAGGGGTAACATTTCACGGCATTTTGCTAAGTTAATCCATTGCAGATACAACTATTATGTGGTAAGTTTAAGTACTACTGAGTTTTGTGTTTGCAAAGTACTTCGTATTAAGAAATGATTTTGGAAGAATGCATGTAAAATTTAAACTTATGTAAATAATGTTATAATTTAAAATATAAATATTAATTGAAAGGATTATTAATTGAAATAATTATAAATAAAAAATTATTTATAACTGCTTAATAAATAGGTACATGATTTACAATTATTTATTTATTTTTTTAAAGATGATGATATTTTAGTTGTGACGATGATTACGCAGCACGATAAAGGTTACGCAGTAAGGAGAGTAACATTTTAAATTTAATTATCTCATAAAGTTTTTTTTATTTATTTTAAAATATCTCTACCGTCCGACTCGTGGCTGAGTGGCAACGTGACCCGCTGGTGACTATTAAGACTTAGATTCAATGCGCTGGCGGTTTTGCTGCAGACACTGTTTCAAAAAAAAAAAAACCTCGATATCGTTTGGGATGTTCAGCATCTTTCCTAAAAGAAAGCATACGAACCATATGCGGGGCAAAACTCTATCATGCATTAGGGCTGATGTTCAATAAGTTGGAGTTGTAGAAATTGTTTCAAAAAATGGGGCCATTTGAAGGAGTTTGTGATGCTTGCCCGTTCGTCGGACTAGATGCAATTTTCTGGGTTTTTTCCCCTGCAACAGCAAATGCAGGATACCTAAAAGTTGTTCCGTGAGTAATTTCCATCCTTTTCCAGCGACACGGAGACAAATAATACTTCTACCTACGAACGCTCCATCGCAACAGAAGCTGCCCACAGCCACTGCCCTCACCCATCAATAAATTACTCATGGTAAATCTGTCTCTCACTGCAGGACACTGAGAATTAGACACAACACACACACACATAATCTCTATTGGAAGAGCAGATAGTTTGTGGGGCTTTTTAACAATTAAATAGGTTTATATTTCTCATCACTACCTCTGTTTCCACTATATACTGGTGTTACAAGAATATGTCATTCATCATTATCATAGACTTCTTCTATAACTGAAAATACTTCACAGAAAATGAATTTGCATATTCTCCGATTTCTTGGACTTCATTATCTATCAGGAAGTTTAAAGCAGGAGGGCTATCTGATCTGGGAGGGATTAACATTTTCACGGCATTTTGATGATTTAATGCCTTCGAGAAACAACTATCAAGTAGTAAGTGTAAGTTGTACTGAGTTTTGGGTTAAAAACAACTTCGCAGTAAGAAATGATTTTAGAAGAATGTATGAAAATTTAAACAAATATAAATAGTGTTGTAATTCAAAGAAGAAAATTAAACTTATGTTAATTGAAAAGATGTTTTTAACCGCTTAATAAGTAAGAGCAACATATACAATTCTTTTTTTTTTTTTTTAAAGGTGATTTATTTTTATATGTGACGATGCTTGATGCAAATCGTTAAAGTTTCGCAATCAGGAGAAATTTTTTTTTAATTTGGATTAAGTAAAAAAAAAATACATACTACTGCAACTAATTACAAAAAATAATAAAAATGACTACTACTGAAAAAATTACTATTAATCTACTGTAATACCAGATAATTCCTGGGGCTTTTTAACAATTTAAAAGCTTTATTTTTCCATTGCTACGGCTGCTTTCTATACAGGGCTGGTGTTCGTATGGCAAGAAGGTACAAAACGGCAAAAACATGCCATTCTTCATTATAATAGACTTCTTCTATGTCTGAAAACCCTTCACCTTCACCTTCAAATGATTTTGCAGCTGCAACTATGACATGAAATATATTTAATTCCATTTCAAAATATAAATTTTAATTTAGTAGTATGCAATCGCAAACAATATTTTAACCATATACAATATTATTTTACTTTCAAATAACACTTTTTTTCATATCTAAGTTTTAGGTTAACATTAAATAATGGCTAATATTTCAAAAAGAATTCATAAATCATCCCTGTATCATAAATAAAACATTTTCAATTAATATTCATGATACTTTAACCTTCTTCCACGAGAGGAAACATCTTTATTATAATAGCTTTTAAAATGCTGCAATCAGTGCATGTTAAAAATTTATTTTCACATCAAAATATAATACGTACACTAACACTTGAAAAAAAAAAAAGAAAACAGCCCCAAAATTACAACTCAAATGATTGCTTTCCCTTATTCAACGCCAAAATTACACCCTTAGAGCACTGCGCAATTAGGGCAGAGCTACTTCCATGAATAATGAAAGAATTAAAACAAGCCAGGCTGATCAAAGATTGATACAAATAGTGTTTCAAGGTACTCCGTGTTGGCATAGTTACCCGAGTCTTAATGTGAATCGCCCGGGGGAAACTCTTACGATGAAGCAATCTGCAGAGGTGTAACAAGGGTTAAATGAGTTTGTCCTCGTCTCCATTTCTAAAAGAACTAAAACATTCAGGAGCCTTTTTTTAGGTTCATTTGATCTGGAGGGTTCACATTTCACGGTATTTTGTTGAGTTAACCTCTTGAAGAAACAACTATTAGGTGATAAGTTTAAGAACTACTGTGTTTTGGTTTTACGATGTTCTTCGTAATAAGAAATGATTCTATAAGAATTTATATAATATTTAAATAGATCTAAATAGTATGTAATTAAAAGAGAAATTAATTAATTGAAAGGATATTTATAACTGATTACTAAAATTATTAACACGATGTATAATTATATTTTTTAATGATGGTAATTTTTTTGTCACGATGCCTGGTCTACTCGCTAAAAGTTTCGCAGTGAGGAGAGAAACTTCTAAAAATTTATTTTCTCATAAAGTGTCAGCTTCTTTATTCATTTAGAACAATCTCTAAAGCCCAACTCGTGTCTCAGGCGCAACGTGTGTTGCTGGTGAGCATTAGGGTTGAGGTTCAATCAGCTAGTGGCATTGTTGCAGACACCGTTTTGAAAAAGATGATAACCGTGATCGAATCTCCTCGTGCGACTGTCGTCTTGGCGTTTTAGTTTCTTGCGTCGACAGTCATACTACCTGGACTACATGGGAGTTTTCCGGGTTTTCTCCCATACGGGACAGAAATGCGAAGTAGTTCCCTCTGGAAGTCCCCTGTCCTCCTTCGTCATCGACAGGGAGCCAAGTAGGACTACAACCTTCGGGTGCTACATCACAACAGAATGACCATTACCTTCCATCCATGAGTAGATTTTTCATTTGATGTTAATCGCGCGGTGCCGGACGCTGATGATTAGTTGTAATAACAATAGGTTTTAAATTCGACTGATTAATTTACATTCGTTTTAGGAAGCGTAGGATAGAAATTTTTGTAAAATGCCTATATACAAAAATCGCGTTCTGCGATTTTTTCCAAATTTGCTTTTAGTAAAGATTTGTTTAACGATACTTTTCATTTATTTTAACTTAGAGAAGGGTATGGATGAGATATTGATGGTTGCACTGTTCGTGATTTTATGATGTGGATCCTCCTATTTGGATGTCACTTAAAAAATCTATCATGAAAAATTTATTATAATCTGACACATTGAAATGATTCGATCGATGCATCGATAACAGATGAATTGATATCGATCGCCTAGTGACTGGAATAATATGAGTAGATATAGAAATACATTGATAATGCTCATAAATTGTATATCAAATTCCTAAAAGTTTTACTTCCATTCGTATGAGCAAGAATATATGAAAGGTTATAACGCAATTGAATTCTCTATTTCATATAAATTGAAGGGAATATTTTGAAACATTAATATTTCTCAAAGTATTGTTCATTGTCAACCACTACGTTTAGCCATATAATTACATATATGTAATCCTTATTATGTAAATTGCTAAACATAACTATTGTTTAGAAAATAAGTTCATTAAAGTAATTAGTTTAATTAAAATATTTATGTAAATTTTTCATTTTTAAATTTAAGGTTAATAAAATAATTTAAATTATAAATTTTTATTGATTAAAAGCAATATATATATATATATATATATATATATATATATATATATATATATATATATATATATATACTGGTGTCCAAAAGTTAAGCATAATTGATAATTATGTGAATAAAGAAGGAACTGTAAATCAGAATGGTGGAAAACGTGATATGCGAGTGTAAAATGGTTATAAAATAAGAAAGCAAATCAAAAGAACGATAATAATTAATTTTATTACCCAAAGTAGCAGTTCACACTTTTGAAAGAAAACATTAAATAAAATACTGATGCTGCAGTTTAATAAGGCGTGTGGTCACATCTGACAGCCAGGCACGCTTCACAGCGTTTTACCATACATGCTATGAGATGATGAATGAATTGTGGGCTCAAACGGTTCCACGCTTCTTGGAGAGCTCTCTTCAGTTTTGTAACGGAGCTTGGTGGGTGCGAAAGAGCAGCAATTTGTCTCCCGAGCATATCACATACATGTTCGATAGGATTTAAATCATGGGAGCGCAGGCCACGACATGCACTGGATGTTTTCCGTTTCAAGGAAGTCTTCAACCAGCACCGATCGGTGACATGGCGCATTATCATCCATGAATAAGAAGTCAGGACCGACAGCACCTCGAATCAAGCGAACATAATGCTCAAGAACTTCGTCTCTGTATCTTTGACCAGTCACAGACCCCGTGTCAAAGAAATGGAGGTCTGTACGGCCGTCCATCATGATGCCTGCCCATACCATTACTCCCCTTGATGGAAAATGATGTCTTTCCGTTATGTTTCTTGGTTCAAAACGTATTCCACGTTCTCTCCATATCGTTACCCGACGAGAATCACTATTCAGACTAAACCGGGACTCGTCACTGAACATCACATTGGCCCACTCTCCCACACTCCAATGTTGATGTTTCAAAGTCCAGTTCAAACGGGAGCGTTTATGCGCAGACGTGAAGGGAATGCAAACTGCTGGTCTTCTGGCATACAGGTCAGCATGATTGAGTTATTATAATAGTTTTTAAAATGCTGCAATCAGTGCATGTTAAAAATTTATTTTCCCATCAAAATATACCACGTACACTAACACTAGAAAGCAAAAAAAGAAAACTTCGCCAAAATTTCAACTCAAATGATTACTTTTCCTTATTAAACGCCAAAATGACACCCCCAGAGCACCGCGCAATTAGACAGAGCTGCTTCCATGAATAATGAAAGAATTAAAACGAGCCAGGCTGATCAAATATTCATACAAATTGTGTTTTAAGATACCCCGTGTTGGCATAGTTACCCAAGTCTTAATTTGAAGCACCCGGGGAATCCTTTACGATGAAGCAATCTGCAGAGGTGCAACAAGGGTTAAATGAGTTTGTCAGCGTCTCCATTTCTAAAAGAACAAAAAAAAATTTAGGAGTCTTTTTTTGGGCTCATTTGATATGGAGGGTTCACATTTCATTGCATTTTGCTGAGTTAATCCATTGGAGAAACAACTATTAGGTGGTAAGTTTCAGTGCAACTGTGTTATGGGTTTGCGAAGCACTTCGTAAAAATAAATTATTTTGGTTGAACGTGTGTAAAATTTAAATATATCTAAATAATGTTGTAATTAAAAGATAAACGTTAATTGAAAGGATATTTATAACTGTTTAATAAGTAAGTACAAGATGTGCAATTTTTTTTGTTAAAGGTGGTGATTTTTTATTTTTATCGATAAATGAAGCAATTTGTTAAAAGTTTCGCTACTATTTAAATTTAATTTTCCCATAAAGTATCATCTTATTTATTCATTTAAAACAATCTCTACTACTACTACTTTTTAACTACACCATATCACATCGCTATGACTAGAGCTGAGTTGTCCCTTTACAGTTTGGGATTAATTTGCGTGAGATAAGTTATGTAACGCTCTACTGTCATACGAGACTAGGACTGCGTAAAGTCGATTCCGAACCACTACAAACATCCATGGCCCCACCAGGATTTGACACCGAAACCTGATTTACCAGAGCACCAGAGCATTCGGCCATCAGGCTCCTCAAAATTGCTACTGCACGACCAGATAGTTTATTTCTCTTTTTAAACTATTAAATTGCCTTATTTTTGTTCACTGCAGACTTTATAAGAACTTTACATTCTTTATTATGATAGAATTCTTCTTTTATATCGAAAATCTTTCATCATCCTTTGCAACTTTTACGTTTTTTTTTTTTACTCTATTATCTATCTGAAAGATTAACATTAGGAGGGTTAACATTTCACGTCATTTTGCTGAGTGCCCTTACCATATATAAAAATATTTAGGTACAAAATAACTTAACTGACACATCAAAACGAACTGCTTGGAAACCATCCCTGTATCATTAATAAAATATTTTCAATTAGCATTCCTGATACTTTAAACTCCTTTCAAGAGATAAAACATCTTTATAATAGCGTATAAAATGCTGCAATCAGTGCAAGTTAAAAATTTATTTTTCCATCAAAATACATCACGTACAACAACACTAGAAAGAAAAAAAAAAAGAAAACTTCTTAAAAATTTAACGCAAATGATTACTTTTCTAAATTCAACGCCAAAATTACACCACCAGATGACTGCGTAATTAGGCAGAGCTGCTTCCATGAATAATGAAAGAATTAAAACAAGCCAGGCTGATCAAAGATTGATACAAATTGTGTTTCAAGGTACCTCGTGTTGTCATAGTTACCCCAGTCTCAATTTGAACCCTTTAAGATGAAGCAATCAGCAGGTGTAACAAGGGTTAAATGAGTTTGTTCACGTCTCCATTTCTAAAAGGAACTGAAAAATTTAGGACCATTTTCAGGCTCATTCAATCTGGAAGGTTAACATTTCACGGCATTTTGCTAAGAGAAACCCTTGGAGAAACAACTGTTAGGTGGTAAGTTTAAGTACTGCTGAGTTTTATTTTAACTTTGTACTTCGTAGTAAGAAATGATTTTGTGAGAATAAATGAAAAATTTAAACAGATTTAAATTATGTTAATTAAAGAGAAAAATCAAGCTCATGTTAACAAGAAAGGATATTTATAACTGCTTAAAAAGTAGGTACAAGATGTAAAATTATTCTTTTAAAGATGCTGATTTTTGATTTGCAACGATGTCTGACGCACTCGTAAAAAGATTCACAGTAAGGAAAATAACTTTTTAAATTTAATTTTCTCATAAAGTATCCTCTTCTTTATTCGTTTAGAACAATCTCTACTTCTACTACTACTACTACACCCCACGAAAGACAATAAAATCAATTACATATATTTTGGCTGGGATAAGAATTCTGTGTAGACAATTGTGACTAATTACAATAGTTTTGCGATTCCGTAGTGTTTTTTTTTCATTGTTCTTTTTTCATTACTTGTTTACGTCTTAGCAATTTTTTTTATTTCGATTTGTTTTTTATTCTGTTTTTTTCTGGGCGAGTCAGCTAAAATAAATGTATGGCTTAAACCACTCTAGATCGGTAAATAACTGGAAATTTTAAAAGCGTTCTTAATGGTCCTCTTTGTATTTAAGACATGGGTAATGTATTAATAAGAAAGAAGCAAGAATTAAATTGCACTTTAAGGGTAGGAAAGTCTTCAATAAAATTTAAGGTACATCACAAGAAATATATATTTTTTATTAAAATAGTGCATTTTCAATAGAAAAAAATAAACTTTTTCATTTACTCGTTTAAGTAAAACACTTTACAGCATAACGGATGGGAGAGTTTTAAGTAATTTTAGAAAGATTCGAGAAAAGGATATAAAATAATGGTATAATTAAAATGAATTTATTTTGAAGAGTTTTTATTTTTAATAAATTTATACTTTGACCAAGTAATATTAATAAATTAATGTTAATGTTGAGAAATACAATTGGTTTTTTCATCAGTGAATTGTCCATCTTTGATTTAAATGCCTAATTATTTTTATATATTTTTTTAAATATTAATACAGTTTTTATTGCAATTTCCGAATGATAGAAGGACACTAAATTGAATCTTTCTTAAATTATGAACAATGGTCTTTCAACAAATATTAATTAGTTTTCTTTTTTAAAATATCAATCTTTGCCTTAAAATATCCAAACATTATAATATAATCTTAATTAGTCATACATTTTTTATTGTAATTTCTTAATAACACTACTTAAATAATTTGAAGCTTTATATATGTATATATATATCAGTCAGGAATAATTTTGAATTAAAAATATAAAAATATGCTATGAAATTCATTTAAATCTATTTAACATATAAATTTTTGCTCAGTAGTTGATTATTGCATAAAATATTATACCATATAAAAAATATTTCAGTACAAAAATAACTTGTATAGTTTAAAAAAACCGTTTTAGGTTTAATACTCAACACTAAACAATGACTGACGCATTAAGAAGAAGTACTCGCCCTGTATTATTAATAAAACATTTTCAATTAACATTTATAACATTCTTTCACGAGAGAAAACATCTTTATAATAGAGTTTAAAATGCTCCAATCACTGCATGTTAAAAATTTATTTTCCAATCAAAATATACCACGTACAATAACACTAGGAACAAAAAAAAAAAAAAAAAAAAAAAAAAAAAGATAACTTCGCCAAAATTTCAACGCAAATGATTACTTTTCCTTATTCAATGCCAAAAATGACACCCCCGAGCACTGCGCAATTAGGCAGAGCTACTTCCATGAATAATGAAAGAATTGAAACAAGCCAGGCTGATCAAAGATTAATACAAATTGTGTTTTAAGGTACTCCGTGTCGGCATGGTTACCCGAGTCTCAATTTGAAGCGTCCAGGGGGAACCCTTTACGATGAAGCAATCAGCAGAGGTGTAACAAGAGTTAAATGAGTTTCTAAGCGTCTCCATTTCTAGAAGAACTAAAAAAATTTAGCAACCTTTTTATGCTCATTTAATCTGGACATTTAATATTTCACGGCATTTCGCTGCATTAACCTTGGAGAAGGACATTCAATATTTCACGGCATTTCGCTGCATTAACCCCAACTATTCACGGCATTTGCTGCATTAACCGCTTGGAGAAACAACTATTAGGTGGTAAGTTTAAATACTGCTGTGTTTTAGATTTGCAAAGTACTTCGTTTTATGAATGATTTTAAAAGAATGAATGAAAAATTTAAACATATCTAAATAGTGTTGTAATTAAAAAAAAACATTAAACTCATGCTCATTGAAAGGATATTTATAACAGCTAAAAAAGTAGATAATTTTTTTAAATGTTGATTTTTACATTTGTGACGATGCCCGAGACAAATCTTTAAAAAGTTTTGCAATATAGAGAGCAACTTTTAAAATTTAATCATCTCGTAAAGTGTCATATTTTTTATTCATTTCTAAATCACTGCTGCAAGTCCAGATATTTTCTGTGACTCCTTTAACAATTATAAATTTATTTTTTCATCACTACAGGCTGATGTAATAAGAGCATGACATTCTTCACTGTTATATACTTATTCTTTATGTGAAAATCTTTCACTGCTAAAGGAATAACTACAATTTGTTTGGTGAAACAACTATTAGGTGGTAAGTTTAAGTACTACTGAGTTTTGAGTTTGCGGTGTATTTCGTAGTAAGAAATGATTTTGAAGGAATGTATGTAATATTTAAAAGGAGCAAATGAGTATTGTAATTAAAAAGGAAAATCAAACTGTTAATTGAAAGAATATTTACAACTGCTTAATAAATAGATAGATTTATATGTTTTAAATATCGTGAATTTTTATTTGTGAAGATGCCTGTCGCAACTAGTTACATGTTTCGCAGAAAAGAGAGTATTTTTAAATTTTATTTTCTCATGAAGTGTCCTTTTCTTTATGCATTTAGAACAATTTCTACTTCTACTACTACTACACCCTACGAAAGACAATAAAATCAATTCTGTAGAATTGTGACTAATTGCAACAGTTTTGCAATTTTTAGTGTTTTTTTTTTCATTCTTCTTGTTTCATTTTTACTTATTTACATCTTAGCAATTTTTTATTATTTCGATTTGTTTTTTATTCTGTTTTTTCTGGGCGAGTCAGCTAAAATAAATGTATGGATTAAACCACTCTAGATCGGTAAAGAACTGGAAGTTTTAAAAGCGTCCTTAATGGTCCTCTTTGTATTTAAGACTTGGGTAATGTATTAATAGTAAAGAAGTAAGAATTAAATCGGGAAGGAAAGTCTTTAATAAAACTTAATTCACATCACAAGAAAAATATTTTTTTATTAAAATGGTGCATTTTCAATAGAAAAAAATAAACTTCTCCATTCACTCTTTTAAGTAAAACACTTTATAACATGACGGATGGCAGAGCTTTAAGTAATTTTAGAAAGAGTGGAGAAAAAGATATAAATAATGATATAATTAAAATGAAATTATTATGGAGTTTTTTTTTATTTTTAATAAATTTATACTTTAACCAAGTAATATTAATAAATTAATGTTAATGTAGAGAAATATAATTTTTTTTTCATCATTGAATTGCCAATGTGTATTTTAAATGCCTAAATATTATCATATATTTTTTTAAATTTTAATACAGTTTTATTGCAATTTCCGAATAAAAGTAGGGCAATCAGTTGAATCTTTCTTAAATTATGAACAATGGTTTATCAACAAATTTTAATTAGCTTTCTTTTTCATAATTAAAATACCAATCTTTGCCTTAAAATGCCTAAACATAATAATATAATCTTAAATACTCATACATTTTTATTATAATTTTTTAATAACACTACTTAAATAAGTTGAATCTTATATACATATATATATATATATATATATATTAGTCAGAAATAATTTTCAATTAAATGTATAAACTATGCTATGAAATTCATTTAAATCCATTTCAAAATCTAAATTTTTGTTTAGTAGTTGCCTATCGCATAAAATATAATAACATATACAAAAATATTTCAGTACAAAATAACTTGTATAGATTAAAAAAACCGTTTTAGGTTTAATACTCAACACTCAACAATGACTGACACATTAAGAAGAAGTGCTCGCTCTGTATCATTATCCCTGTATCATTAATAAATATTTTCAATTCGCATTCAAGATACTTTAACCTTCTTTCCCGAGAGAAAACATCTTTATAACAGCTTTTAAAATGCTGCAATCAGTGCACGTTAAAAATTTATTTTCCCATCAAAATACACCACGTACAATAACATTAGACACACACAAAAAAAGAAAAGAACGCTAAAATTTCAACGCAAATGATTACTTTGACTTATTCAACGCCCAAATTACACCCCCAGAGAACTGCGTAATTTGGCGGAGCTGCTTCCATGAATAATGAAAGAATTAAAACGAGCCAGGCTGATCAAAGATTGATACAAATTGTTTTTCGAAATACCCCGTGTTGGCATAGTTACCCGAGTCTTAATTTAAAGCGCCCGGGAGGAACCCTTTACGATGAAGCAATCTGTAGAGGTGTAACAAGGTTTAAATGAGTTTGTCCGCGTCTCCATTTCTAGAAGAACTAAAATATTTAGGAGCCTTTTTAGGCTCATTTGATCTGGAGGGTTCACATTTCACGGCATTTTGCTGAATCAACCTCTTGGAGAAACAACTATTAGGTGGAATGTTTAAATACTACTGAGTTTTAGGTTTGCGAAGTACTTTCTGGAATGTTTTTGGAAGAATGCATGTAAAATTTAAACAGATATAAATAGTGTTACAATTGAAAGAAATGTTAATTGAAAGGATATTTATAATTGCTTAATAAGTAGGTACACTATGTGCAATTATTATTTATTAAAGATGGCGATTTTTATTTGTCCCTATCATGGACGCACCTCGTTAAAAGTTTTGCAGTAATGAAAGCAACTTTTTAAATTTATTTTCTCATAAAATTTCTTCTTCCTTATTCATTTAGAGCAATCTATACTACTATGACTATTACTGCTATTACTACTGTTCACAGTACATCACACCACAGTGCTAGAGCCGAATTGACAGCATACAGTTTGGGAATGATGTGTGACTGGGCTCTGTGACGCTCTACAGTCATATGAGACCTGGACATATGGCTTAAAGTGCATTCGAATCACTAACGTCATAAATGGCACCGCCGGGACTCGAACACTGGGGTACCGAGAACCAAAGCGCTAGTCACTCGGGCCATTGGGCTATATATATATATATATATTGTACAAGTGGGCAAGAATCATGTTTTTAATTTACTGTATAAATTATGTTAAGAAATTCATTTAATTCTAACTCAAAATATAAATTTTAATTCACTACTTCGCTGTAGTATAAAATGTGTTTTCTAAAAATGTAGCATAACAATATTTTACTTCAAAAGAACTTGTATATATAAAAAAAAATTTTTAGCTTTAATACGTAACAATAAACAATGACTGAATCACCAAAAAGTGCTTGAAAATCAACCCTGTATCATTAATAAAACATTTTCAGTTAACATTCATGATACTAACGTAATGGTAGGTGTTTAGTTGGAGTATCAGAAAATTTTCCGTACCTCCATATCAATAATTATTATTAAAAACATAATTTTAAAATCCAAAAGATGAGCTAAAGAAAGAATATTAAACGAGCCCATGCTCGGAGAGAATTTACAGGAGTAAAAGGTTAGTAAATACAAAATTTAAAATAAAAGTTCACAAAAGTATTTAAAAAAATAAAAACTGTAGCAATTAAAAGGAGTTAAAAAATAACAGTTACGAAACCACGAAAACTTCTGGCTGGCTGAAGAGAAAAGGAAAGGGGGGCGGCAGAGTTATAAACAAACCAAAACTATAGCGTTTCGAAGTGTTTTCACCAGAGAAGAGATCTTTATAATAACGTTTAAAATACTGCAATCAGTGAATGTTAAAAATTTATTTTCCCATCAAAATATACCACGTACAATAACACTAGAAACAACAAAAGAAGAAAGCTTCGTCAAAATTTCAACGCAAATGATTACTCTCCCTTATTCAGCGCCAAAATTACACCACCAGAGCACAGCGCAATTAGGTAGAGCTGCTTCCATGAATAAAGAAAGAATTAAAACAAGCCAGGCTGATCAAAGATTAATAGAAATTGCGTTTCAAGTTACCCAGTGTTGGCATAGCTACTCGAGTCTTCATTTGAAGCGCCCGGGGAAGCCATTCACGATGAAGCAATCTGCAGAGGTTCAACAAGGGTTAAATGAGTTTGTCCGCGTCTGCATTTCAAGAGGAACTGAAAAATTTAGATGCCTTTTTAGGCTCATTTGATGTGGAGAATTAACAAATTCACGGCATTTTGCTGAGTTAACCCTTTGGGAAACAACTATTAGGTGGTAAGTTTAAGTACTACTGAGTTTTGGGTTTTGCGAAGTACTTCGTAATAAGGAAATTGTTTTGGATGAATGTTTTTAAAATTTAGACAGAATTAAATAGTGTTGTATTTAAAAGAGGAAAAATAAATTCATGTTAATTGAAAGCATATTTATAACTACTTAATAAATAGTTACAAGGTGTATAATTATTTTTAAATATTGTTTTATTTTTTATTTTTGTCGATGCTTTACGCAAGTCGTTAATGTTTCGCAATAAAAGAGAAACTATTTAAATTTAATATATTTTCATGAAATGTCTTCTTTTTACATTTAGAATAATCACTACTACTACACCACACCACAGTGCCTAGAGCCGCATTGTCCCTATACAGTTTGAGAAGCCTGATTGGGCTCTGTCACGCTCTACAGTCATATGAGACCGGGGCCGACGACTTAAAGTGGATTACGAGCCTATACAAATATCCATGGCTCCGCCGGGACTCGACCCCGAAACTTGCGGCACCCAGCGCTAGACACTCGGTTATGTGGCTTTTTTTTTTATGTGGCTTTTTTATGTGGCTTTTTTAACAATTAAATAACTTTTTAGTTTTTATCACTACAGACTAGTATTACAAGAACATATCATTATCATAGACTTTTTCTTCTATATCTGAAAGTATTCCACCGCCGAATGAATTTGCTACTTCTACGATTTCTTTGACTTCATTTTCAATCAGGAACGATAACATCAGGAGGTTAACATTTCAAAGCATATCGACTGTCTGACTGATCGACTGTCAAAAATGTTAGTCATCTCTTAATCTACAAAAAGGTACAAAACGAAGTTTTCCTGGCTTGTACATAATTCTGTTTGACTGAAAATAATTGGCTCCAGCAGGGAGGAATGTTGTTAGAAATAATTAAGGTTTTAGTGGAAGAATAAGTTTTGGAAGGAACCTCGTATCCCTTTACTGAATGACCTATTCAATTTATAATATTAATCTTAAGCATAATTAATTAAATATTTATAAGATATATTCATTTCGGTCGTAACTTACAACAAATTTTTTAAAAATCAAATAATTTGACAAAATCAAGTGTAATATTGAAATTTCTTTTTCTTTCTATCGTTCTTTTTTAACGTTAGATTGAAAGGAATATGATTTCAAATTATAAAAAAAAACTATAAAAAATGACTATAAAAATAATATTATTCACATGAGATGTTTTATAGAAAATTTTGTTTTTATTTATTTTCAAATGCAAAAAAATCTACAAAACTAATAAAAAATGGATAATTTTAAAACATTTAAATGTGCTTACTTTAAAATTCAGAGGAATAGAATGATTCCAAATTTTTATATAAATAAGTTCAAATTCAACAGAAACATTTTATTATAAATATTAATTTTAATATTAATTAATCATGCGTGTGATAGAATAAATAATTATAATTATTAATTTATAAATATTAATTTTATAAATTGATATTTATAATATCAATATTTTAATCAATATATATATATTAATTACAAATATTAATATACATTTTTATTAGTATTTAAAGGCCTAAAAAGAATATAAATCGTTTGAATTGTTATAAAATTCTTTATTTAATTATATTTTATAACATGCATTAATTTAAATTCCAAAATCGAATAATTTTAGAATTAGAAACATCCAAAAATATCATTAATAATTCGAAAAAGTAATTCGATAGGATAATGCTGATATACCATAAATGATGTCGTATGGAATTCTAAAACTATCAAAAAATTTATAAAAGATCATAAAAGACCTAAAATGAATATAAATCTATTGGAAATTGAATTATTATTATTATTATTATTATTATAATTGAATTTTTATTTAATTATTATTTTATAACATACATTAATTTAAATTCCAAAATCGAATAAGTTTAGAATTGGAAACATCATCAAAAAATACCGTTAATAATACGGAAATATAAATAAATTATTCGATAGGATAAGTACTTTGCAGTAAATGATGTCAATTGGTGCCTTATCGAATTCTAAAATGATCAAAATCTTTAAAATAGATTTCAAAAGCTATTGATTTTCTTTCGTCTGTTAATTGTCTATTACGCATTCGAAACCGACCATGCATATTGAGATGACCGAATTCACATTGACGTTAACGCTTTCCACAAAATAAAAATACAGCATTGGTGAAATCACGCAAGCGTAAAGTGCCATTTCCGCTTAATTCTGACATTTCAATTCTAAAAATAATCAAAAATGCTGTAAACCGGGCAAAAGCAACCAAGTGGAAAAGGAATATCTCCTTTTTATTTTCTTTCACTTTTGGAAATCTTGGTGGAAAGATAAGGATTCACCCATACCTGCTTTTTGAGATCTGTCACATTACGGTTATTTTATGTACAATGATGAAAATTGCAATTGTTACTGAAGTAAGGTGACATGATGTTTGATGAACGTCGATTTACCCTTTTAATTTCATTAATCAAGCGTGTATTGCACAAATCAAACACTATTGTTATCTCTTTAGAATCAAGAATCTTCAATGTTCTAGAAATGTTAATTCTTAAATAACTAAAATGGTAAAAGATATATATACCCCTCAAAGGGTGTTGAATTTAAAATAAGGTATTAGTATAATAGGCCTACAACAAAAGGAATTTTGAGTTACTTTATATTATCTGCAATGTCAGTAATAAATAACATCAAATTAAACGCCCAGCATTATCATCAATAACCTCAGATTACTTCTGATTCGCCTTAATTCTTAAATAAAGAAAATAACTACTTAAGTAAGTAAGACAAGATTTTTATTTCAGTTGTTGGATAATTTTGAATGCTTCAAATATGCAGTCGGAAATTCCTTTCTCAATAGATGACAACACTGACAGTATTATTTAAATGACATCATTCCAGTGCATCATGATATCATGACAATTGTTTCGGCCAAATGCTGTGAATGAAATCAAGTAATAAAAATCTTTAAAATAGATTTTAATTGTTTATGATTTTCTTTCTTCTGCTAATTGTCTATGGCTCATACGATACCAATATATGGCTCATATTGTGAAGTTCGAATTCTCATTGATGCTAAGACTTTTTCCAAAGTAAAACTATAATAGTTGTAAAACAGGAAAAGCTGTGAGAGCGTAAAGCGCCATTTCCGCTTGATTCTGACATTTCGATTCTAAAAATAATCAAAAATTCTGTAAACCGGGCGAAAGTAACCAACTGGAAAGAGAAGATATCCTTTTTATTTTCTTCCGCTTTTGGAAACCTTGGTGGAAAGATAAGGATTCAGCGGTACCTGCCTTTTTGAGATCTGTCACATTCCAATTATTTTTATAAAAAGGATGGAAACTGCAATTGTTACTGAAGTAAGGTGACATGATGTTTGATAAACGTGGATACTTCTCTTTTAATTTCATTAATCAAGCAAGTATTGCATGAATCCATAACTATCGTTTTCTCTTTTAGAAACAAACATTCGTCAATGTTCTAGAAAAATTAATTCGTAAAGAGCAAAAATAGTATACGATGTACACCCCTGAAGTCATTCTGATTGGTATTAAAATTATGTAGCATAGCTGGCCTACATCAAGAGAAACTCTGAGCTATGTTAAATTATATATTATGGCGGTAATAAATAACTTACAATTAAGTATCCAGCTTTAGTGCCAATAACTTCAGATTGCTTAATAATTAAGGCGAGTCAATAGTAAAAATAACAACTACTGAAGCGAGTAAGAAAAAGTTTTAATTTCATATGCTAGAAAATTTTGAATGAGGTTTAAGACGTAATGCTTCAAATATGCATTCAGAAATTCCTTCCTCAATAAAATACTTACAATATTATTTAAGAGATAAAATTCCAATTCGTTATGATATCATATCAACATTACCAGCCAAATAATAAGTCCAATATAGAAAAACATTTTTCATTCACCTCCATTTTATTGAAATACATCGCTAGATGTATTTTTGACTAGGATCCAGGTCATCTAGTGAATAAAAATAGCAAGGTTTATAATATTCTGAGGGTACTAATTCCTTGATAAAACTATTCGCAGGCCATTGTAATTAATTTCGCCCGAGATTTTTAAAAGAAATTTCTTTTGAATTTCGCTAATTAATTTGAGTTCTTCTAAATACTTGCAAAACTTATTTCACACTCTGTAATTGAACATTTTGTGTAAATATTTAATTTTTCAAATATTTTCAGTTATCTTATGTGCACTTTGTATCTGGAAAATATTCGTTCTTTCTTTACTTTTTTGAGGGGTCTGAATACTAGGAATTCGAAGGATTTTGCATAGTAAATGTTGTGAGAGTTTTGCTATACAATTTGATTATATTTCTATAAAGCACATGCAAATTTATGTATATCGAATATTGTTAGGGATTTATAATTCAAATGTATCATACGTTAATAATTCATTCCTAGTCAGTTCTCTTTTGATTTTTGCATTGATATGTAAAGTTCTGTATATATTTATATATTATGGATAATTTCCAAGTTTCTTTTGTATCAAGATATAAGCGACCTACGGTCTTGTGCGTATTACTGAACTCATTTATGAGATGAAGGTAAACTTCAAATTTCCTGTTTGAATATCATGTCTGAGAATGAAATATCTCAACAAATTTGACAATCATAATATATCGGAATAAACTTCAAAACGGACTACATTCGCGTCTGTTACAATACAATGTATATATTTGTGAGTTTATGAATCGTAGGTGAAATTCTTCTCTAATAATATTATGATGGATTCTTTAGAACGTTCCTATGATCATTAAGTCTGCAATAACTTGCTATAAATTCCAAAATTAATTCAGATGAAAATTTCAGAGCGAATACTAATTTTACAAATTTGAATATATCCTTAGAAATTTTATAAGGACAATCAGATAATATAGGATACAATAAAAAGTAAGTTACGTGAAACTAAACATGTTACTTAGCTTTTATGCATATTTAATAATACTTATTTTACTATTAATTAAAATATATAGCTCTAAAAAAATTTTCTAATTAAAAGACAATATCAGATAAACATTCTGATTCAATTAGTAGATAGTTGTAATAACTTAAGAATAAAGGTTCAAAACGTATTAAATTCGTGTCTACTACATCAGTTAGTTGAATAATGGGAAATTGCCATGTAATATTAAATGTGATATATGACAAATGTGATATATGATAAAATATATAAACTCCTGTGATCAATTTGAGTGCGGCCTGATGGCAATTAGCTATCGCTTATCTTACTACAGGTTACAAGTTCGTATCCTGGAGATAGCATGGATGTTGGTTAGTGGTTCGGAATCCACTTTAAACTGTAAGGTTCCCTATCTATTTAGCCTAAAAGTGAGCTTAAAATGACAGAGAGACAAATTAATATGAGTTTAATGTAGTTTGAAAAAAAAAAAAAAAGCATTTTAATTGTCAATGATATTTTTTCCATTTTATTTAAGTGCATATCATGGTGAAATTAAAATAATTTTTGCTACTTCAGCATCAAATTGAGCAAAATGAAAATTTTGGCCTGTATTTCAAATTAAAAAAAATGCCAATTGCACCTTAAAATGTCATGTGTAGAATAACAGAATATTGAGATATAAAATAGTTAGAGAAATCCATAATTTTGACCTGTTTAAACTAAATATTGTTTAAAGAGAAACACATTATTTATTGATATTATACATATTGCATTTTTAATTAAGCCCAAGTCATGTTGTCTTCAGAAAATTTTCGACTTCATAATGAAACTGAACAAAATGGAAATCTTTGTCTCAATTTATAATAAAAACAAACACCGGTTACAGTTAAATATACCAAATTTAAAAAAGTAGAATATTGGGAGATAAAATAATTGGAGAAGTTCATAATTTTGATAGCGAATTGAATTAGTTATATGACATGATTAAAACTAAAACAAAACTTCTTTTAAAAATCTCAAAGTATGCAATGTTTATTAAAAATCTTGCAAAATAAGAGGAAGCAAGTGGAATTTTTAATTAGGCTGACTTGTTGAATCTTAAGCAAAGCATAACTATGAATGCTATCCAACAAAAAAAAATCATAAAATTATAAAGTTTATGAAATTGGTACTAACATTGTTGTTAATGAATTTACAAAACCTTTTAACATGCTATTAAATTATTAAGTGTGAAATCCGTGAATTAGACCCGATCTTTAGTATTGAAGGATTCATAAAATAATTATCTAATACTTGTAGCTTATCAAAATTTCTAACTATATCAATACTATAAAGTCTTTTTTGCATGAATTATTTCATGCTATTTTTGAAAGTATGCTATAAATGCTTCATAAAAGTATTTCTTGGACAAACATGAATATATAGGCTTGTTGAGAAACATCACGTATAAACAGTCCACAAAAATCATGGTATATTTAAAGTTCGCTTTCCCTGATATTCGTTTTCAAATAAATGCACTATCTGTAATTGATGCCTTTTGAATCATTCAAAAACTTGGACACATCTTTTATTTAACTCACTCTCAAAAGATTCGCCTAAGTTGATGCTCATTTCAACAAAACAAGCATTCAAAACTTCAATATACACATTATAAATAAGAAGGTTTTGTTACCATTTTGTTGGACTGTAGCATAAATTTAGTACTCTTTAGACGACTCTTTCAGAATAAGTTAAATAAAAGATGTATCCATTAATAATAGAAATTTTGAATGATTCAAACTGAATTGCAGATAGAACTTTTATTTGGAAATTAATATCGGTGAGTGAGCTTTTGGATGTACCACGATTTTTTGTTGACTGTTTATATGACAAATATATCACTGCATTTGAGGGATTTTGTATATATATATATATATATATATATATATATATATACATTTAATTCATTGTAATCATATTGATGCATGGGGGCAAACCTCAAGGCAAGGAAAATCTTTCATTTGTTCTAGAGGGGAAGATATTTAATACCACAGGATATGTTAACAAGTTGTTGTTGTATCATTTTGAGTTTCGTATATTTTAAGCTTTTATGTGAATATCTTTCCCTATCAAAAATATTTACTATGAAACCTATTTATTTAATTATTTCTGCAAACTTTTCAAGCACTTTTATAGTAATTTTACTTGTGCTTTAGTTTTATTGGAATTTTTGAAATTTACCGAAAGCATCCATAAATTTTCAAGTAAAGTAAATTAATTTTTGTTCATTTTCGTAGAACATAACCACTTTTAAAAAGAACATTACGCTAAATTTTCCCGAAATAAAAGCCATCTTGCAGCTTGCTAATTACCACTCACGCAATATATATATATATATATATACATATACATATGCTTCTTTCTTATTAATACATTGACTAAGTTTTAAACACAAAGAGGACCATTAGCAACGCTTTTAAAATTTCCAGTTCTTTACCGATCTAGAGGGATTTCCTCCATACATTTATTTTAGTTGACTCTCTCAGAAAAACAGATTAAAAAGCAAATTGAAATAAAAAAAAATAGAATTGCAATGATATAAAAAATAACAAGTATAACGATAAAAAAAAACCAACCACGAAAACTATTGCGATTAGTCATAATTGACTATAAACGATTCTTATTCCAGCCAATATTTATATAAATGATTTTATTTTATTTCAAATAATACAAGGAAAATAAAAGTGTTTGGATGTATAGCTACTGATATTTCGCTTTCATTAAATTTAATTTAATCGTTAAAAATTTAAAATAAAAAATTGCAAAGTTCTAACAAAAACCAGTTAAAAAAATAAAAAAACACCACGAAACTGCAAACAAAACTATTGCGATGAGTCATAATTGATCATAGACGATTCTTATTCCAGTCAAAATTTATATAAATGATTTGATTTCAAATAATAGGAAAAAAAATTTTTTTTGGAAGGATAGCTATAGATATTTTGCTTCCATTAAATTTAAAGTAATCTTTAAAAATCTGAAATAAAAAAATTGCAAAGATGTAAAAATAATAAGTTTAAAAAAAACAAAAACAACGATAAACAAGTTAAAAATTTTCCTCTTATATCTGGTGCCATCTATTGGTAGGTACATGTAACTGAAATCTAAAAAAAAACATAAAATTTATTAACTAAATTTAATTAATGAATTAATGTTTGAAAAAACTGCATTAGCATCAGTATCATACATTACAAGTTCCAAAAATGTATTTGAACTTGAGTGGTGGAATAAAAAGTATTTTATTAAGGGTTGAAAATTTGAACAAGATATATATATATATAGGGAGAGTGTGAGCAAATAGAAGGAATTGAAAAAGATATAGAATGAAAGACAAGTAAATGTATTGCTTTTAAATAATTAATCAAATATATTATGCTTTAACATAGAAGTATTAATCACCGTTAACATTAAAAACAAAATTTAACTATCTATTAAAAAAAGGATGTGAACTAATAGGAGGAATTGAAATAAATAATAATAAAAAAAAAAAAAAAAAAAAAACACCACGAAACTGCAAACAAAACTATTGAGATTAGTCACAATTGACTACAAAAGATTCTTATTCCAGTCAAAATTTATTTTATTTCGAATAATTTTTCGATTTTATTTCGAATAATAGAAAGAAAAAAGTTTGGAAAGATAGCTATTCGTTATGTTCCGAAGTGTTTTACCAAAACGAGTTAAATGAAAAAGTTTCTTTTTTTAATAAAAATGCCCCATTTTATTAAAAAATGATTCTTCGTGTGATGTGTCTTAAATTCTATTAAAAGCTGTCCTTCCTTAAACTGCAATTTAATTCTTGCTTCTTTCCTATTAATACATTACCCATGTCTTAAACACAAAGACGACCATTAACAACTCTTTTAAAATTTCGAGTTCTCTATCGATCTAGAGTGGCTTAATCCATAAATTTATTTTAGCTGACTCGCCCGGGAAAAAAATAGAATAAAAAAAGAAATTGAAATAAAAAAAGAATTGCAAAGATTGAACAATGATAAAAAAAAGCACCACAAAACTGCAAAACTATTGCGATTAGTCATAATTGACTAAGAGGATTCTTATCCCAGTCAAAATTAATGTAATTGATTTTATTGTTGAAACACAATAAAATAGCAAAAAATGTTTAGCAGTAACAGAAATAAATAAAAAAATAGCAGAAATAAAAAAAAATTTGACAAGCAGAAACAAAAAAAAAAAAAAAAAGGTAGCAAGTAGAAATAAAAAATAAAAATGTTTTGTAGGATAGCTATAGGTATTTTGCTTTCATTAAATTTTAAATTATTTTTAATAAATAGCAGTTGTTTATTTCGAAAATATAAAGACAAAAAAAATTTTTGCGTTGTTGTCGGTGGTAAATTAAAATTATATAACAATAATAAATAATGATAATACACAATAAATCAACTAATGATCATTTCTACTCAAATTTTATTGATATTCAATATTTTAACATTTTATACGAACAAACTTAAACAGCAGAACAATAATATTCATGAAAATAATAAATTTTCCATTAATAGGAATAAATGACAAAAAATATATTCAAACTTTGCCGTCGGATAACACAAGAAATAGAAATTTATCAAAATATGCTTGAAAATAATAAACATTGTACAAAAAAAATTGGAGCACACTGACTTGTCAGGCCCCTTGATATTAATTGTAACGTTGCCATCGGATAACACAAGAAATAGAAATTTATATAACATATATTTATATTTCATTTATTTATTAGAATAAAAATATATAATATAATTTAATAAAAACAGCATATAAAGAATTTGAAGCATAGTATTACAGCAATTTAATAAATTTTTGTATCTAGCACTAGAACAAACATAATCATATATTTAATAAAAAAAATAATTCCTTTTACTAATAACATTTTATTCATAACATTTTTCAAAATAGATTTAATTTGTTACAAATTACAATTTCTCTTAATATAAAATTAGATTAATATCTTAATAATAAAGGTAACTATAGACATATAAAAAAAATAAATGTAATTATTTTTTCATATATTGATCGTATTGAATGGAGAAAAATAAAGCTTTGAAAATATGATATCAAGCATGTAATAAAAAATAACACAATATTTCTCATTAAAATTTGAATATATATTCTTTTTTATACGAGATTGAACTTACTTCAGACACGTAAAAATAATTTATTATTTTCTTATAATATTGAAAAAAATTTTTTTTTCCTGTTTCATTTTTTTATAAATATGCCTTTACACCTTCACAAAGTAATTAATAATTCCTTGAGCAGACTTGATCGTAGCTACTTTTTCTAATTCACATTTTTTTCAGCATAAGGCAAGAAATGTAAAAATATCTTTCATTAAATATCTAAAAAAATTATTTTACTATGAGAAAATTAATACCCGACAGTAGTTTTCCAACGTTTCATAGAGAATGGTAAATTAATTTAGCAGCATATTCTTCTATTACTGAAGGAATATAAAAAATATTATGAAGTCTCCTGTTTAATGTATGACACAATTTGATTCTTAACTTCTCAATTAAGGTTTTACTTCCGACCTTTAATTTGAATGATCGTAACCTAAATATTAAGAAATATTTTGCTGTTTTTAAAATCTGAAGAGAGTTGGTCTTTACCACAAATATAGAAATGCATTCATTAAAAACTTCAAAGTTCGTGAAAGATGCAGAATCATTTTTTCTCCAAATGAATCATTGATAAGTTTAAAGCATAAATGAATTTGGTAGTATTCAAGAAGCAGAAAAACATTCATTAAAACCTTCATTAATTTTTGATAGTTAAAAGCAGTTATCAGTAAGCAAAGTTTTTTTTTTTTTTTAGCTGACTAAACTTGGAACGTTTATGCTTTAGAAGAATTTTAATAATCCAGGAATTCATATTTTAAACGATAATTAATCCAATTTATAGGGTATATTAAAGGAATATCACTTTCTGGAATTGATAAAAGGACAAATTATTAACTAATTTTAAAAATATTACCAGTTTTAAATTAGATTGTAAGTTAAAATTGAATTTAAGTTTTTTATTATAAATATCGTATCTTTTTAGCTATTTAGGTAATCGTGTGCATAAAAATTAGTTTTTAATAGTCGAAAATTATTTGCACTAAAACAACAAATATGAATCAACTTTATAAATTAATCAGGTTGCATTAAATCTGAAAGTAAAAAAAAAAAATAAAACATGTAAATAAGAACGAATAAAGATTGTATACGAACACAAATTAAATTATTTTAAGTAGTTTTGTTGCAATTTCTCTATTAAATTATTGCATCTTTTAGATATGATTATATGGCTAAAAAACAATGCTACTACTATTTTTTTTTTTGAAATAAAGAATAAAATATTAACTAGCCTTAAAATTATTACAAGTTTTAAATTACGATGTACATAAAAGATTAAATTAAAAGTAATTGTTTTTATTATAAATATCGCATCTTTTTAACTATTTGGGTAATCGTGTCTATCAAATTAATTTTTAATCGTTAAAAAATTATTTATATAAAAACAAATAGGAAATAACTTTATAACTTAATCAAAGATAAATTAAATTTAAGAGTAAAACAAATATAAAGATGCAAATAAGAGCTCGAATAAGAACATAAATTGAAATATTTTAAGTAATTTTGTTGCAATTTTTCTATAAAATTATGCTGTATTAAATGATTACATTTTTCAATATGATTATATTTTTAAAAACAATGGTACAAATATTTTTTTTAAAAAAACTAATATACCAATAACATATACCAAATATTTTTAAATAAACGGTTTCCCAAAATTATTTTTTTTACCTTAATTGGAAAAGAACGATTTTTATTTTCAAAGGAGACAGTGGCTGGAATTTTTCTAATGCATTTGAATGATATATAATGGATTTTATATTAATGAACAGAACCTGTTTAGTTAGAAATTTTCAAAAGATATACAACCATGTATGTACAGATATGTAAGCAAGTTCTTAGTTTTATGAATATGCCTTACTTTTATATTGTGATAGAGTTTGAGCGTAAGTCAGGAAATGGGTATGAAGTTTGAAATGCATATACGTCATATACTATTTTTAAAAATGAATAAACTTGGTGCAGATTTTAACAGTATTTGACACCGAAAGTCATGATGTGCCTGGTGGGAATTTTCTGAGTTATTTTACCATGTAATAAACATATGTGAGGCAATTCTTCTTGTATGTCCTCTCGGACAACCTTGTTGTAAATCCAGTCCCAATTCTTGTGAATGTAGTGTGAATGCTCTTGTGAATGAAGCCCGTTTGGGTATATAGTCCCAATACTTGTGAATGAGGCCCATTTGGGTATATAGTCCCAATACTTGTGAATGAGGCCCATTTGGGTATATAGTCCCTTTTGAATGAGGAATAGTCCCAATACTTGTGAATGAGGCCCATTTGGGTTGGGAATGAGGCCCATTTGGGTATATAGTCCCAATACTTGTGAATGAGGCCCATTTGGGTATATAGTCCCAATTTTTGTGAATGAGGCCCATTTGGGATTATTAGTCCCAATATTGTGAATGAGGCCCATTTTATATAGTCCCAATACTTGTGAATGTAGTCTTTTTTGGGAATGCAGAATCAGTTCTTGTGAATTTAGTCCCAATTTTTGTAAATGAAGCTACAAGTCTTGTAAATGTAATCCTGATTCTTGTGAATGTGGTGTCAATTCTTGTAAATGTAGTCCTGATTCTTGTGAATGTGGTGCCAATTCTTGCATTGTAATTCTGTAATCGCAGTTATTGTGAATATAGACCCAGTTCTTGAAAATGTACTCCCCCCTTCTTCTGAATGCAATCCCAATTCTTGTAAATGTAGTCCAAATTCTTGCGGCTGTAACGTCGCAGATATTACGCAGATCATCTTAGATAACAACAGATATGCCACAAAAAAAAAAAAATGTCTACAATATTAGAGGGAAAAAAATTTTTAACATGCAAATTTTGTGCATATACTGCACTTTACAACATAGAGATTTTAAATCCACTAATGTATAACATTTTTTTTTTTCAGTGGTCAAGCAAAAATTTAATCCTCAAGTCTACGATGACTTTGTTGTTCGAGGAAATACAGCCGTGCTCCGCGCTGTCTCTTGCCAACCTTCGTGAGGGAATATGTTTCTGTCGACTCCTGGATCAGAAACGATGGCTACATTCTCAAGATGACAGATACAAGAAGTAAGTGAAATATATACTTAATTTAGAATGCTTTAGTAATTAGTTTTTCTCCTAAAGGCACTGTAACATCTCGGCCTGTGCTAGATCTATAATGGCTTCCAGAAGAGGGTCATTTTCATGTTCATGGGGATAATTTAATTGTTATTCACAAACATTATATATGTGTACAGAACTCTATTTACAAACAATTTAAATTAAAGATATAAATTAGATACACCAGTGCAGTTCACTCTAAGTTCTGAGATTTTCAGAGTTCTCGAGTCGGCGACGAATCTATAGCACCTGGTCTGTGGGAGACCTTAATTATTACAGCTTGATGCAAAAAACCATAAGGGGCTCACTTTGAAAACAGGCCGAAACTGCGGCCAGTTCAGTCACTGCAAAGGAAAATCAACAATGTTTTTGTTCAGGACTCCTCGCAGAACTCACTTCACCAAAAACCTCCCTTCAAGAAAATCAGGAGGGCGTCAAAAGGGAGGGAGGGGGCGTCAACTTATCTCACTTTCATTGAATTCGACACTTACTCCGCCCATGATCTATTACCAATCACGATGCAACAAATGGCGTAGACCAAATTCCATGAAAAACCTGTAAGGGGCGAACAGAGAATCGCAAATTTCATGAGGTCTCATTATGCATGACATTAATTATCTGCTATCTCATTAGAGTGACAGGTTGTTCTTATTAGTTCAAAACACTAATTGCACCTAATATAACTATCCACAACACTGCTTAACTGCTGTCAAATTTGAGTGATAGTCTGTTGTTATGCACATGTTAAGTAATATACATTCCTGTCTCTTGGGAATGAAATACCACAATTCTTCTCGTATGAAAAATGCTACAACACATTATTATCAGGTAGTTATCCCTGAATATCCGTCAAGATGTCATACCTTAATTTCTCTGTTTGAAAGGTAGTTAGCTGTATATTTTATGAATATAGAGATCTCTGATTAAAAAAAAAAATCTCATTTGTGCTATAGAAACCACACCATCTGCTTCTAAGCCAAAAATCTTTATTCCTGGACAAAAAATAAATGTTGCTGCGGCTAATGAGAATGAAAGAACAAATGCTGAAATGGCATTCTCAGAAAAGAAGTCCTTCTCCAATCTAGTGTTACCCTGGTTTCGGCCTCTCATGTCAAATAGCTAATTAAGCGTCCCCTCACCTTCTGTAGAAGATGAAAAAAATCAAGAAGGCGATTAGGAAGCGAGAATTCTTTATCTCGTGTTACCCATAGAAGACACTTTGTGCTTTAGGAGACAAATATTTGTGTTTATGGTGTCAACTGATCAATGGATAAATGAGTTTCTAAATAAAATCGGACAGGATATGGTATCTATAAAAACACATGATTTTTGTCGTGATTGGTCTTGTATATGATATCTAAGAAGGCACTCAACCGTTATCCTATCATATACTAAAAATTATAAGCATTACCATACATCTGAGTTATCATATTATGCATCTAGATAACTATATATAAAATATTATCATTCTAATGCTAATAATAAATAAATAATGTTATAATATTATGTTTTTAGGTAACTATATACCAATAAAATATTATAATTCTAATATTAATATTAAATAAATAATGTTATCATATTGTGCTTCTACATAACTATATACCAGTAAAAAATTATCATTCTAATAGTAATAATGAATAAATAAAATATTAAAAGACATTTTCTGCCTAATCGCGTGGGAAATGTTGTTAATATCTACTTGTTCAAGAATATACATTTCCTTTTTCTCTTGGATTGAAATAGTACAGCTCTTCTCGTGTGAAAAATGTTACAGCACGTTAATATGAGATAGTTATAACAGAATATCAATCCGCATGTCACACCTTAAATTGTCTATGACAGTCCATTTTAAATTTTATGGATATAAAGATCTCCAATTAAAAAAAAAATCTCATTTGTGCTTTAGAAACCATACCATTTACTTCTAAACCAAACAACCTTATTTCATGCTAGAAAATAAACGCTTTTTTTGCTGAAATTACGAACTCTTATTAAGGGAACCTCTTGCTCCTTATTGCTGAGGGTATTTGGGGATGCAGTGTTGTCTCCCTAATCCTTGCAAAGTCTGTCTGGCTAATGAGAATGAAAGAACAAATGCTGAAATGGCATTCCTAGAAAAGAAGTCCACTCCATTCTAGTGTCACCCTGGTTTCGCCCTCAGATGTCAATCAGCTAATTATGCGTCGCCACTCTCTGTGAAAGATCAAGAAGTCGATTAGAAAGCGAGAATTCTTTTTATCTCGTGTGACCCATAGGAGACATTTTGTCCTTTAGGGACAAATATTTGTGTAGTTTATGGTGTCAATGGAGAAATGAGACACTTAATAAATTCGATCAGGATAAGGTATATATAAAAACGCATGATTTTTGTCTTGATTAGTTTTGTATAAAATATTATAATAGAAAAATAATTATTTATTATATTATTTTTCTAACCATAACTCTTTAATTCATAAAATTGCGCAAGCATTATCATATTACATTTTTAACTATATTATACTAAATATTATCATATATATGCAAAATAAATATACCTAAGTATCATGATATATCTGCGTTATCATATTATGCTAAATGACGTTATCATATTACACTAAATAACGCTATTATATTATACTTTTACTGCATTGCTATATTATCATTTTAGTACACTAATAAATAAATAAAATTTTTCTCTATTAACAATAATTGTAGAAGTGAGATAAATATATTTTCTTTTTTTGCATTATAAACGTGGAGCGTAATTGATAAACTTAATGATGAGGATTTATTATTTGATTGACTTTAATCTTTAACTCTTTAATTCTTTTGAACTGAACTGTTAATTTCGCATTTAAGATTTCAAGATATAGCATAGATTTTATGCAAATAAAATTTAGTAATATAAATATCCTTTACATTGCCTATATGCTGTCAAATTTAAATTATAGATTGTTATTATTTACTTGTTAAAAATGTATATTCCTTCCTTCTGGGAAAGAACTCTTTTTGTGGGAAAAATGTTACAACACGTTAATATAAGCTAGTTAACCCTGAATATCCATCAGGATGTCATGCCTTAATTTCTCTTTTTGACAAAGGTAGTTTGTTGCATATTTTATGGATAAAGAGATCTCCAATTAAAAATCTCATTTGTTGTATAGAAACCATACCATCTCCTCCTAAGCCAAACATCCTTATTTGAAGGCAGAAAATAAACGCTGTTTGCAGAAATTAAGAACTTTTAATAAAGGGAACCCTCTTGCTCATCTTATTGCTGAGAGTATTTCGAGATGCAGTGTCTCCTAATCCCCGCAAAGTCTGTCTGGCTAATGAAAAGGACACAGGAAAAGAACAAATGCTGAAATAGCATTATCAGAAAAGAAGTCCACTCCAAGCTAGTGTCACCCGGTTTCGCCCTCTGATGTCAAACAGCTAATTAAGAGTCTCCACCTTCTGTGAAAAGATCAAGAGGCGATTAGAAAGCAAGAATTATTTATCTCGTGTTACCCATAGAAGTAATTTTGCCCTTTATTTACAAGTATTTGTGTAGTTTATGGTGTCAATAGAGAAATGAGTTCCTAAATAAATCTGGACAGGATAAGATATATATAGAAATGCATGATTTTTGTCGTGATTAGTTTTGTATAAATCAGTGTTATCTATTACTCTTTCTATATTATACTAAATATTACCATATATCTGCGTGATCATAAATATGTTATACATATTATCAGCGTTATCGTATTATTCTTCTAACTATATTATACTAAATATTATTATATATTTGCGTTATCATATTAAGCTAAATAACGTTGCCGTGTTTATGCTTTAACTCCATTACTATATGCCAATAAAATATTATCTTTCTACTACAAATAAAAAATAAATAAATAATTAAAAGAGTTTTTCTCACTATCGACAATAATTTTCAGAAATGGGATAAATATTAAATTCATATTTCTGCAATAAAAACGTTTAGCGAACTATTTTAATTGATAAACTTAATGATAATGATTGATCATTTGATTGATTTTACTCTTTAACTCCTTAATTCTTTTTGAACTGAACTGTTAATTTCGCATTTAAGAATTTAAGACATAGCATAGATTTTATGCAAATAAAATTTAGTAACATAAATATCCTTTACACTGCCTATATGCTGTCAAATTTAAGTGATGGGCTGTTATTATGTGTTAAAAATGTATATTCCTCCTTTCTGGGAAAGAACTCTTTTCGTAGGAAAAAGGTACAACACGTTAATATGAGCTAGTTATCCCTGAATATCCATCAGGATGCCACGCCTAAATTTGTCTGTTTGTCAAAGGTAGTTAATTGTATATTTTATGGATATTGAGATCTTCTATTAAAAAAATCTATTTGGTCTAGTGGAAACTATACACAGTCAAACATTATCATAAAAATAAATGCTGTTGCGGAAATCATATCATGCTTATTGTTGAGAAGTATTTATCAGTGTCTCCTAATCCCTGCAAAGTCTTTTGAAAACTAGGATAGCTGAAATGGCATTCTCAAAAGAAATATCAATCATTCTGATTTGTCCTACTAATCAAACAAAGAGATCAAGAAGGCGATAAAAGAGTTCTTTATCTCGTGTTCCTGGGAGATATTTTTGTGCTTCAGGGACAAGCATTTGTGTGGTTTAGGGTTTCAAAAATGGGTTGCTAAATAAATTCAGATATAAGACATATATGAAAACGCATGTTTTTTCGAGATTGCAGGTTTCCATAAAATCACCCAAGCGTTATCATAAAAAACTATGGAGCCGAACATTTCATATATCTGTTACCATATTATGCTAAAAGCGTTATCATATCATGCTTTTGAACTGAACAAATAAAATATTACCATTCTTTGCTACTAATAAACAAATAAATCAAGATTTTCTCCTTATCAAGATATAGTAAATATTTATCTCGTTTCTGTAAATAAAATTTTTAATTTAAATTGAACTGAACTGTTTTCACATTCTGATTTTTAAGTACAGCAAGTTATTTAAATTTTAATTTAAAAAACTGTTTTACTGTGTACAGAATATTTTTAGTCATTTATAGTATGTCTATTTATAGATTATTTTTCACGTGAAGCGTAAAGTGGAAAAAAACATGTAGTTCAATTACTTTACTTTTTTTTTTTCGTAATCATAATACGTTTTACATACATTTTTTTTCGTAGTCATTTCTTACAAATGCTCCCCAACAACCTATGGCGTAAAACGTAATTACAAAAATTCTCATTAATTAAAGTTATATATTACTCCTGATTACGCAAAATATAATTAACATGTTCAAAAACATTTTTTTTTCATAAATATGTTCTTTATAGTTACATTTTGTAGTATGTAGCCATCAGTAAAACATAATAATGACAAAAGTTACGATAAAATCAACATTATTACACCCTGTAATTTAAAATTTCAGGAAAAAAAATATGTTTATACGTTGTATACACTTTTACTTTATATTCCATTGTTTATGTTTTATAGTTGAATCAGTATATAACCAGAGATACATACCAACCTCACTGATGTAAATAAACCAGAAATCTACACCAACAAAAAACCTACATTGTGTATTTCCGCAATTTTAAAATTTTAAGTGTTTTAGTTATCGTTATTAATATACAGTTACACTATTATCATTTAAATATCATGTTTAAAAATCATTATAATTTAAATATTAAGAACCACGTTTAGAAAAAGTTATACACTATGTTACTTTGTTAAACGAAGTGTGACCTCCTTCTCTTCCTAATTAAAGCTTCATGAGGCATCGTCGACATCCATGGTACTTCCTGTCATTGTCACTAACTCTATCAACCTTCACATCGAAAAGGATTTAACGGAAGCAATTAAAGCAGATAGAAATCTATTAATCGTCAATCGTTCACCTTCACAGAGTTCACCAGTTTTAAAAACCGTTATTTAGAAAGGTGTTTGTGTCCGAAAGTTATACATCAACGACATGCGAATTTTTAGACTGAGACGAATGTGATTAAATTTTTCATAATAAATCTATAACCCGCAATTTGAGCTTTCAAAAATAATTAGGTTTCTGAAACCTGTGACTGCTGGTTTGACCTATATGACAGAAATGTACTTACGATTTAATAATTCATAAAGACGTAAATGAAATGTAATTTAATAATATACTTTAAACTTATTAATTCATTATATTGAATTTTTAATATTTTTCAATATAAGTGTATTGATTCACTTAAATCGCTTCTACAATACAACGTGTAAGTATGACCACCTACACATATACTTCTACAATCTGGCTTATTTCAGTTTGCATATAAACGCTGTTTTTCCTTACAAAGTTTTACGCAACGGAGAAGAATATTCTGAAGAATGCTTTTTTAAATTTAGACTAAGATTTACACATTAGACGAGGAATAAGTATCTAGTTGACTTGGTTAAGCCTGTTTCTACGCTCTACTTAAATGGGTAAAACGATGTCATCTGCTATATGAATTTCTAAGGACACCTCTAAGGCAGCACATGAAGACTTTCCATCCTCAAAGCTCTTCATTATCAATGCATAAACTTTTCTGATTACATAATCACGTCTCATTTGCATTTCCACTATATGTGAGGAACTACATCATATGTGAGAAACTACAAACCTTAAAATTGCTTCATTGAAAACAAAGTTTAATTCCCAAAATGGTTTGTAGTAAAACTTAATTTAAATTAATGAAAAATAAATGTTCGGCATATATACGTTTGTTTGTTCTCTCTTTAAAATGAGGCACAATAAATAATTTTTTTAATTTTCCTTGGACTTACCTTATTTTTTTTAAAGAGAAAGTATCTACCGAAATCACATTTGCCTCTGTAGTATTCATCTTCTTCAAAGACGTAACAGCCCCATGGTGGGCCAAGGCCGTTTGCCTATTGGCTGATTCCGAAACATGAGATGTGGTTTGTAAGGTTTTGTACGGGGTAGGGTAGTCTTGCCTCTCTAATTATTTATTTAATTAATTTCATATCCATTAAATGATGACATCCACTCTTGGCTGATAAACTACGAGGTCAATTTGTTTTTCCAACCTTCTACAGAGCTGCTAAATGTCCAGTGGAGCTATACCACTAGGATCGTTGCACGCACTACTTATCAGATTCTCACAACAGCATATGTTCATTGCCGAGTCCAAAACATAAATTGAATTGAAGTACAAATAACGTGGAATCCGAATAGCAGAACTTCATGGAAAAAAATTGCCGCTTTTCTTACTGGAACTGTTTTTGCTCCATGACGACGCACTACCACTATTGTTGTGGTAACAGACAGTTTCTTCAATAATTTGAATATAAAATGTTCGACCATCCAGCGTACTATCCAGACCTGGCTCAGAACAACTTTCATTTCTTGCAAATACCGATGATAAGTGTAGGAAAATAATGTTTCACAACAAACAACTTCGAAACGCCATGGCCAGACCTATAGTAATAGGACGACAATCTATTATGAAGAGGGTGTTTGAAAACTTATCCACCGGTATGACAATTGCCTCATTCTTCATGGTGGCTGTGATGACAATAAATAATTACTCCTAGTAATAAATCGATTTGTTATTCACACTTGTTCTTATTTAATGCCGATTAAAATAATGTTAATATACCAATAACTTATTATATAAAGGTTTTCGAAAAATGAGACCAATTATCTCTAAAAATTTATTATACAAGGAATCATCCAATAACTTTATCACGAAGTAGTTACCCAAAGACTTAGCGCTCATCCTTCTATTACTAATTTCAGAATCACTCAGTTTATGACTGAAAATATCAGTTTTAATTTTTATTTAAATAATGTCCAATTGGTTTTTGTAACTGCAATGCAGGTTAACTATGAAATATCAATTACATTGTTTTTATCTTCTCCACACTTGAAAGTCTCACAAACATTTTAAAGAAAGAACAAGGTAGCAACTCCAGAAAGTAAAATGGCAGCCAAACATTTGTCAGTTAGTTAATAAGAATCGTGATAAAGCATTGTGTAAATTTGTAAACTCTTACTTCCAACATTTCTTAAATCCTTCTCTCTCTTTCATTTTATTTATCTTTTATACTGCCCGGTGTGATTTAAATTTACCATTTATTTGATGGTTTTATTCTTTTGTCATTGATTTGTTTTTATTTAATTTGTAAGAGTATAGATTATGGTCGGATATGATTGTAGTAGCCGTTAAGACGTAGCGATTTAGTTAAATTCTGCGTAACCTGCAACCTTTAAACTTTGACGAAAGTAGAATTTAGTTCCCAAAAAATGTGAAAATTATGATTATTTAAATGTTAGAATTGAGGGGAGACATTGACACAAACATATCATTTATTTCCTACAACGCAAAGCAAATTACTAACTAACAAAACAATCACTACGACACGAAGATTAAACTACAACTAACTAAGCCATGATTAACTTCTGATTTCTTCTTTTGCGCTACAGTGACATGAACATCTAAATTGAGAAGTCTGACTTTACCCCAACCGGACATATATCCGGTCACTGGGTACCATTTTTAGTCGATTTTACGATATTCATGTCGCCTATTTATGTCAGCCAACTAAAATGGTGATGTCGACATTCATCACCATTTTAATCGGCTTTCACGACATGCATGGACTACAGTAGGGCTATTCCAACCTGGACCCATATCGCGTCTTCTAATTTTTAAAACAATGAAATACTCTATGGTTGTCACATATCTCGAGTAAAATTTATTTAAACATTTTCTTTTTTATCTCCGCAAGCAGTCCTCTTTTATAGTTATCGTGCAAATTCATGGTGAATTCTGTTTATTGAAACATTTTTTTTCTCCACGTGCGGTCCGTTATATAATTCTCGTTGATAGTAGATTCATACAGTAAGCCTCGTTTGATATTTTGTAGTACAAGAGTATATCTTATAAACTTCAATAAAAAACTGGAAGTTTTCTAGAAGAAAATAGATCTCAAACTTAATGATGCATATAATGATTCGCTAAATATTTCCACAGAAAATTGTGTTAGCTATTTTTAATACACATTTTGTCTTGCTCACAGGAAGTGATAATCTGTTTAAAGCAAACTGGTTGGGCATGATATTGCTTTTATAAAATAACGGTTTTACTTAACATGACATATATCCCTGAAATTATTTTTATACGAGAATACAGCATATATTACCATAAATGATAAATGATTCATTTATTGATTCCTTAATGTTTTATTCGTACTTTATAATATTTTGATGTAATGATATTTTTCAAGGGAATCGAATTAAAAGTTAGTGGAATCGAAGGAATATTTAGTTATCTAGCATCAGATAATGTAATTTTGCCTATTACATTATTAAGAGATTAGGTCATATTTAATTGTAAAATTTTATATCATTCAATAAAAATCTATAGTATTGAACTTTGTTAATTTTAACAGTAATATACAAATTTTTAAACTGTTCTATGGATCATTTTATTCAAACTTTATGGCATTTATTGAATAAAATGATATTTAATTTGTTGATTTCAAGGAACGTTATTATAAGTTTTTTTTTTCTTCTAATGCAGCTGGCAAATAGACCGTGATCTTTCGCAAAGGGCTGCACCGATGTTACTCACGGTTTATGGTAAGCCACGGAGTAACAATGCCCCCGCAGCACTATTTTAGGACCGGGACCTACGGCTTAAAGTAGATTAAATATAATGGGAATTTAGCTACCTTGGTAAACGCCAGATGAAATATTCGGCCATAATTATTATAAAAATATAAAGACAACTCGGTTTATAAATAGGATGAACTATTTTAAGTATAAAATAAATATGATGAATTAATTATAAATATGATGAAATAGTTAAATTTCAAATATAAAATAAGGATGAAAATTAAATATAAATATGATGGAAAATTTTAATTTTAAATATAAAATAGTTCATCTCATTTAAAATAGTATAAATATTTTTTTATGAATTAGTTCATCATATTTCATATTTAGTTCATTTATATAAAGATTAAATACGATGAACAATTTAAATTTATTTGAACTATGTACATGTTTATTATGATCGTTAACAATTTATTGATCATAATAAAATTTTAAACAACTGAACTTTACAAAAAGTTTATTTAAAATTCGATTAATAAATTATTGTTATAACATTAATGAAATAAAATGAAATAGAATTACAAAACAGTACGATAAGTAAATGGTATGGTTAAAGGTAAAAATAATTCATAATTAATAGCAGCAAATAATAAAAGACGTTTATTGTTTTTCTTTTATATTCGACTTAACTTTCGTTTAAATAAAAAGTATATATTTTTAAATGAGAATAAATATAATAATTTTTTACATTAATATTAAATAATTATTAATTTATTAATGATCTAATATTAATTAACAATTTCATCATCACTAGTGACACAACATCCTCATGGTGGGCGAAGGATATCTGCCTGCGAGCAGACTTTTAGACGGCAGAGGATTTAGGGGTTGAGTATAAGGTTGGTTTGTCAGCATATTAGACCGGACCTCCGGTGTAAAGTGGATTCTGAACCACTACAAACATCCATTGTACCGCCGGGACACGAACCCCTAGCGCCTGGGTGCTAGTCGATCTGCCATCAGTCCCCAATAAAATCATTCCCCGACATGGAATAGAACTCGGTCTCCCGTGCGTCAGGCAGTGACACTCACCACTATACTACCGAGGACACTTTAATAACTTATAATCATTAAATTATTAATGATGATTTAACTAATAAATTATTTTAATTAATAAATTATTAATTAATAACTTTATATTAAGTACGTTTTTTTTTTTTTTTGTATTTTACAAAACTTGTTCGTGTTTTTAGAAATATTACTGTTATTTTCCATAAAACATATTATAATAATATTATTAATTTCATATCGTCATCTAATAAAGATGATTTTAAAATAAACCCTGCCAAATTACCATAAACCCTTTTTATCCATTTTTTGAAGCTACATAAAGCAGACTAGGATTATTCTGCATTGCGCAATTATGACAATGCAGAATAACGTAGTATCATCAATCGTATTTTACCCTAAGTAACTACAGCCAACAGATTGCCGAAGTGGCCTTCTATTATTCTTAATTTAGTCGATATGCGTAAGTTATTCTGGACTGGTATCTTACTGTTAGCCAAACAGAGGGTTTTCCTTGCCTCAGCCAGAGTGCTTATCTAAGCTGAGTAAGTAGTGTTTGCTTAAGTTGCCGATTTGACTGGCTTTCCTGAGATTTATCATCGTTACGTGAGTAGCTTCGGTGATCGGGATTAGCTTTTACTTACATTTTCTGCTGGCATAATGTAGTTCATTCAAAATCGAAATGTAAGGGAATCGGATTTATTGCATGAAGAATAACAAAATCTGAGCATTTTATGGGGCTTTTGGAGGGTCATTACTTAAAATTCAAATTGATGAGAAATATTTTTTTAAAAGATCTTCAACAGTGTTGTAGGAAGTATTAAAAAATAAAAATTGTTTTTTTTTTAGAAATTATTGTACACGATCTTTTTTTTTAATGTTGTACCCATATTTTTATTTTTATTTTGCAAATATCGATGTAGGACACTCTACATTGTTGTTGAGAGGAAGTTATAAAATTTAGAAATATTTTTTTTTTAAATTAAAGAAAAAGTTTTTTATTTGTTGCTCTAATGAAGCTCGCAATGCAGATTCAGTTAACTTTTATGCCATAAATAAGGGCTGCACCGCTGTTATTCATTTAGCACTACCCTGAGGGCACGTGTAGCTTGAAGATATGGTACGGATGCGAGTAACACTGCCTCCAAAACGCTCTACGATCTTATTAAACTGGAAACTACGATTTAATATGGATTCCGAACAACTAAAAACATCTATGGTTCCACCGGGACTCGAACCCGAAACCTGTGACACAGAGATAGTCACTCGAAGTCAGGCCCCAATGAAATCTTTCTCTGGCATGGATTCGAACCCCTGTTCTCCCGCGTGACAGGCAGGGTTACCCACCATTATAATACCGAGGACGCATTAATGAAATATTATAGATTATTTAAATAATAAATTATTTTCAATTTAGTATTTATTAATGAAATAACTTTATTTTCAATTTAGGACTTTTTTTTTTTTATGCTTAACAAAATTCGTTTGTGTTTTTAGAAATATTATTGTTATTTTTCATAAAAAGATTATAATAATATTATTTTTCATATCCTCAGCTAATAAAGATGCTTTTAGCATTGAACCCTGCAGAATTTCCATAAAAACCTTTTAAAACTACATAAAGTGGACTAGGATTATTCTGCGTTGAGTGATTATCGCATTGCAGAATAACGTAGTATCATTAATCGTACTTTACCTAAGTAACTACAGGCAGCAAATTGCCGAAGTGGCCTTCTATTATTCTTAATTTAGTCGATCTGCGTAAGTTATTCTTGACTGCAATACTGCTGATTCTGACGGTTAGCCAAACAGAGAGTTTTGCTTGCTTCAGCGAGAGTGCTTATCTAAGCTAAGTAAGTAGTGTTTGCTTAGGTTGTAGATTTGACTGGCTTCCCTGAGATTTATCATCATTACGTGAGTAGCTTCGGTGATCGGGATTAGCTTTTACTTACATTTTCTGCTGGCATAATATGGTTTTATTCAAATCGACATGGAATCGGATTGATAGCATAAAAAAAATAACAAAATTTGTAAATTTTCTGGGGTTTTTTTTATGGAGCAGTCATTATTTAAAATTGAAATTGAGGAGAAAGGAATTTTTAAAAACATCTTCAAAATTGTTGTAGAAGATAATAAATAATAAAAACAGTTTTTTTAGAAATTGTTGCTCACATTTTTTTTTACTGTTGTATCCGTATTTTTATTTTTATTAAGTAAATATCGATTTATGTTACTATAAAAGTTTATTGAGAGTAAGTAATATAGTATTGAATCATTTAAAAATTTTTTGAATGAAAGAAAAATGGTTTTATATGTTTTTCTAAAGAACTTGGCAATACAAAGGCAGTTAATTTTTATGCTATAAGCAAGGGCTGCACCGCTATTACTCATTTAGCACTACACTGTGGGCACGTATAGCTTCAAGATATGCTACGAACGCAAGTAACATTACATCCACAACGTTCTACTATCATATTAAACGAGACCTCGATTTAAAGTGGATTCTGAACCACTACAAACATTCCTGTCACCTCCGGGATTCGAACACGAAAACCTATGGCACAGAGCTAGCCATCAGGCCCCAATCAAATCATTCCCCGTATGGAATCGAACCCCGGTCTTCAACGCATCATTGTCGGAAATGCTCACCATTATACTACCGAGGACACATTAATAACTTATATTCATTGAATTATTAATGATCATTTAACTAATACATTACTTTTAATTAATAAAACACATACTTAATATAAAGTTATTTAATTGTTAATTTATTAATTAAATAAGTTTATATTAAGTATGTTTTTTTTTTTTTTTTTGCATTTAACAAATTTTTTTTTTTGTTTTAGACATATTATTATTATTATTTGTAACACAAAAAGAGGATCATATTTATATTACTTTTATATCCTCAAATAATAAACATGCTTTTAACATTCATAAACATTCCCAATAAACATTTCCAAACTGCCATAAAGCCTTTTTTAAATACTTTTAAAGCTGCATAAAGGTAGACTAGGATGCTTAATGATCGCAATGCAGAATAACGTATCATCAATCGTACTATACCCTAAGTAACTACAGCCAACACATTTCCGAAGTGGTCCGCTATTATTCTTAATTTAGTCGATATGCGTAAGTTATTCGTGACTGGAGTCTTACGGTTAGCCAAACAGAGTATTATATTTGCTTCGGCCAGAGTGCTTATCTAAGCTGAGTAAGTAGTGTTTGCTTAAGTTGCAGATTTGACTGGCTTTCCTGAGATTGATCATCATGACGTGAACTGCTTCAGTAAAACAGAATTAGCTTCTACTGGCATAATGTAGTCTGTTCAAAATCGACATGGAATCGGATTTATTGTATAGAAATAAAAAAAAAAATGTTAACTTTTTGTGGTTTTTTTAGGGCCGGGAGAGTCATTAGTTAAAATTGAAATTGATGAAAAGGTTTTTTAAACCTTTTCTTCAATTTCATCATCTTCAAAAGTGTTGTACAAAATATTAAAAAATAAAAACTGTTTCTTTGGAAAGTGTTATGTATGTTTTGTAAAATGTTGTATCCATATTTTTATTAAACAAATATCGATATATCATACTCTAAAACAGAGGTTACAAACCCAAAACGATGCGGGCCGCTTTGGAAATGCATCAGAACTCCGCGGGCCGCATATAAAATTATATATCCCCATATTAGATCTAAACCCACTATAGACATTATTTCGAAATAAATGAGTTATTATTTTTTGTGTTTACTATTATTCTTACAAGTAAACATAGTAATGATATGATAGTAATATAATAGTAATGATACTAAAAGCACATTGTAAAGAAATATATAACATTAAGAATGAAATATATAAACTATATAAAGATAAACGAAATAAAAAAAATGAGGTCATTAAAAATTATTTATTTTATTAGCGAGATATTTGTTTGTAGATATTGTTTTTTTTTTAATAAAGATGCTTTTTTAACATTGAACCCACCGAAATTCCATAAACCCTTTTTAACCATTTTAAAAACCATTCCATAAAAAATAGACTAGGATTATTCTGCACTGCGCAATGATCGCAATGCAGAATATCGTATCATCAATCGTACTTTACTCTGAGTAACTACAGCCAACAAACTGCCGAAGTAGCCTTCTATTATTCTTAATTTAGGTCGATATGCGTAAGTTATTCTTGACTGGTATCTTACTGTTAGCCAAACAGAGTGCTTTCCTTGCTTCGGCCAGAGTGCTTATCTAAGCTGAGTAAGTAGTGTTTGCTTAAGTTGTAGATTTGACTTGTTTTCCTGAGATTTATCATCGTTACGTGAGTAGCTTCGGTGATCGGGATTAGCTTTTACTTACATTTTCTGCTGGCATAATGTAGTCTATTCAAAATCGGCATGTAATGGAATCGGATTTGGAGCATAAAAAATAATAATATTTGTAAATTCCTCGATGATATTTTTTGGGAGAGTCATTACTTTAAATTGAAATTGATGAGATTTTTTTTTAAATATCTTCAACAGTGTTGTAGAAGGTATTACTACAAAAATTATTTTTTTTCACTTTTCTTTTTTAATGTATCCATTTTTTTATCGATGTATGATACTTGATATATGATTCAGTTTTGTATCATTAAAAGAAAAATTTTATTTATATTATATTCCAGTTATTCCTGTTATATTTTCAAAAATATAATAAGCAAGAAATAACTTAAAAATATATAATTATAATAAACAATACATAAGTGACTTTTGTATTTATTTGTAATTAACTTGACAAATTCCTCCACTTAAGCCGTATCACTTTAAGAATTATTTTCTTATCAAATTTTCATCTAACAAAATTAATCATTACATGATTAAATATTATAAAGTATTGTAATATAATAAATCCTTAGATTACTATGAAAGCATTGTAATCTAAATCTCACTTCTTTTCTCTTTTCTCGGTCGCCCAAATTTCCAAGAAAGTAGATACAAAGGTTTTACAGAAAAAAATTGAAAACTACACTCATGTCCATAAATTAAGGATAATTCAGAATCACACAGAAATTGAACTCTAAAATAAAAATTTCACCTGTAGAATTATCACACACATCTTGAAGAAGAATATGCAAATTACAGGAAACCACCAGATGCGCGGATAGTACGTCACAATGAAGAGTGTAAGAGAGGGGTATATAAGGAATGGTGGCAAAGTAAAATTGTTCACAAGCACTTTAAAAGCCTTTCAGTGCATTAACCGCATAGTTATGGCACAAAGGAAGCATTTGGATGATTTTTACATGGTGGAATTATCGAACGACTGGAATGTGGACGTACCCAGCTGGAAGTATCCGAGGAACTTGGAATCGCCCAGAGTGTTATCTCCAGGCTTTGGCAACGATTCCAAGATGATGGTAATGTGAGTAGATGTTACAGCACAGGTCGCCCCCGAGTTACAACGCCGAATGAGGACCGGTATTTAGCAGTTACTGCCAAAAGAAACAGACGGAGCACAGCATCAGACCTGTCTCGTCAGCTCTCTTCAGCTACCGGTATGACAGTTTCAAGGCAAACCGTGTACAGACGCTTAGGGCACATTGGTCTATATGCTCGTGGGCCTATCAGATGTGTTCCACTTAACGCAACTCACTGTCGCCTGCGATTAATCTGGAGTAGAGAGCATGCATTGTGGACACCGCAACAGTGGTCTTGTGTGAGGTTTTCCAACGAGTCCAGGTTTAGTTTGCAGTCTGATACTCGCCGGACTTTCATATGGTGAGCGCCAGGTACCCGTTACCACCAAGAGAACACCATTGAACGACACCGTTACGGTGGTGCAGGATGGCTCGTTTGGGGAGGAATTATTCTTGGTTCCAGAACAGGCCTGCATGTTCAGAGTGTAACGATGACAGGCCACATCTATCGGGATGTCATTCTGGAACAACATGTCCGTTTGTTTCGGGGCGCCATGGGTGCTGAATTTCTGTTTATGGATGACCAACCCCGTCCTCACCGTGCAAACATTGTAGACGAATGCCTTCAATTGGAGGATATCACCCGTATGGGTTGGCCAGCATACTCACCGGACTTGAATCCAATAGAGCATGTGTGGGATATGCTTGGCCGACGAATTGCAGCCCGTCAACCGGAACTTCGGAGGGCATTGCTTGATGAGTGGTGTAATATTCCCCAAGATCAGATTGATAATTTGATACTCAGCATGCCTAGGCGTTGTATTGCATCGTCTGGGAGACATATTCCATATTAACCTTCATACTAACCATGTTATACTGTTTTTTGTAAATAGGTTCTTTTTGAAATTTGCTCCAGGGAGTAAAAATCGCAATTTTATTAATTATGTCAAACATATAGCATCTTTTTTGCTCTTTATATTTTGTTTCATAAATAGACTTTACAAATAAGTCAAATTTGTTTTGCTTCTGTCTCTTTCTTTGCCTGAACTTTATTATCCTTAATTTATGGACGTGAGTGTACAACTGCTGATTTATATAAAACAAGAAAATAACATTTGTAACTGTTAAAGTGTTAGAAATATTTGAATGGATGAGATTTACCAAAATGCCAGTGTGGGAAAGAATGAAAATGATTGAAAAGAGATTAATTGCAAACAAACTATAGAAATATTTGGTGAATATTCACAAATTCATTTGTAAAATATGAAAATAAAAACTACGAATAATAATTTAAAAGATGCTAATGAGAAGGATAAATATAGCAGCTGCTATCAAAGAATTAATCCTCAACTCTACTTCTGTCGGCTGCAATATTCATAATCCATTTTTTAACCGCATTAAAGCAAAGCTCCACTAAATATGAAGGAGGAAATGCAAATCATCTTTCGTATTACAGCTATATTCTATGATTAAAGACAGACTTCTAATTTGACGGCCAGAATTATTTGAAACAGTCTTTGAAACGCTTATGTATTGTTTCCGAAAACTTCTAATCTTCCTTTAAGCTTCCACTGATCTCTAATACTTATTAGATTCATTCGATACACTCGTTCAATGGATTCGTTCACTCGTTCAACCATCCTCTCTCGACGGCAGTATCTCTCGCTTTGAATTAAATCGTCTTATTTTGAGGCTTCTGTACTTCGATATACATTATTCGAGAAACTTAATTTCAAGGCTTCTGAATAGAAATGGGCAGAGGAAAAAAAAAAAATATAATGTTCAAGCTTCAATACAGATGACACTTACCGTTAATCATCTATTGCTGATATTTCTGACTACACCCCATCACAAAAATGACTAAATGGAACACACGGAATATTTCAATCGACTATTGATGAGTGTAATCATTAAAAAAAGCCCCGATAATTTGAAGTTTATGAAATTTCGTATAGTTTTTGAATACATTTTAGCCTAATGCTTCCATAAGTGTCTTTTCTCCTATGTGGAATCTTTTCTTTTACGTGGACATGGGATGAAATACAGACGAAGTTCACAGTTCTTAAAAATAATGTTAATTACCAAAGGCAATTTTAAGAAATTCTACAAAAAGTTCCATCCCAACAAGATTTTTTTTTTTTCAAAATCAACGCAAAAACATACCTAACAACATTTCCTCTTCAGAAAAAAAAATGAGAACCATTATTTTTTGTCTTGTTCATAACTGTTCTTTTCATTAATAAATAAAGACCATGAATAAATATGCTTTTTTGAATGCGTATAATATTAATTAAATATTGTATAGCCCATTTTGAAAGAAAGAACAAATGATCACTTAATGCATAACAGACAAGACTAATCAATAAGTTCATTTGCAAGTGCACTCTTTTTATTCTGCAATATATGTTTTTTAAGACTTTTCAAGACTTATTTCAATGACTTTGCTGTTTTTAATTTTATTGCCTTTCATTTTTCGGTAAAGGTGACTGACTGATAAAAGCTGTTATAACCTGAAGTGTTCTTCATTATAATTTCGTTAATGCGATAGATATTAATTATTATAAATAAAAGAGCGTAATTTATAATGATTAATTACTACTGAATTAATAAACATATGATAAACTGAATTAGACGCATTAATTATTTGACTGAAGAAGTGTTATTATTCATACTTGGTCGTTTATTAAAATTTGTCTCTTTATTTTATTATCTTTCCTTTTTTATAATATATTTTTATAATATTTTTAGATTTGATTTAAGCTTTAAATTAAAGATTTCTAGCATATTTCAATTAATGTTTCAAAGATGTTTTTTTTATTTTTTATTTTTTTATTTTATTTTTTATTTTATCGGGCTTCGTTTTCTCAAAAGAAGTTTTCTTGACGCTAATTTTGTTCATTCATTGGTAGTTAATTATTATAAATAAAAGAATGAAATATTTAACTTTTGTTATGTTATTTGACAAGCTGAATAAGATTCATTAAGATTGGATAAAAGAATGATATTATTCATACATAGTCATTTAATAGTGTCTAGTTACTATATAATTTTTCATTTTTATAATATATTTATATAATATTTGATTTAAGATTTGAACTAAATAAATACACTTTATTATTAGAATGCTATCTGAAAAGACCGTAATATACTTTAAAATAATGTAAAACATGATCTAATGCACTGCAGAATTATTCGTTTTTTATAATTTTATACTATAAAAAAATTAATACGTAAATATTCATATTAACTGAAACATGTTACGCAACTCGTAAAATAACAATTGGATATTAATTTTAACAGATATTAATAGTAAATTTGTCAAATATTTTAATTAAAGTAATAAATCATATAATTAATAATTATTAAATTATAAATAAAATAACTAAATGTAAATTATTTTATATAACAAATAATAAATTAATAAAAATACTAAATTAAAATTAATTTTGACAGGTAGTAACATTAAAGAGATCTGATGACCGAGTTATTAATGCTCTGACTCTCGGTGCCGTAGGTTTAGGGTTCGAGTCTCGGCGGTACCCTGGATGCTTGTAGTGGCTCACAATCCACTTTAAACTGTAGGTCCCGGTCTAATATCGCTGTATATAGCTAACAACCCTTACACCGTAAAAGAAAAACATCTCCTCTCTCGAAATTTGTCACTAAAAACACAGGTCTTCCGTCCACCATGGGGCTGTTGAGGCATTGAATAAGAAGTAATAACAAATTTATTGACAAATATTTAATGAAAGTAATAAATCATATATTTAATTAATAATCATCAAATTCCCAATGAAAAATAATAAATGTTTTGTAATCTTTAATAAATATCATTTCAACCATAATCACAATATCTTTAAATAAATTTCATGCAATATTCATTCTATTAATTTTATTGCTAAATTTTTTACTAAATAAAAAAGAAGACCGATTTTTAAAATGTATTTTGCTACTGCATTATATATTTTATGTTACTATCGTAATATATAATAAATAATTCAGTATTATTTCTTTCAATAAAAACATTGAGTGGTATTTTTTTCAAAATATCTTATTTTATTTTTATTTTATACGGTATTTTGAAAAAAATACCGTATAAAATGAACAACATCGCAAACTGACAAATTACAATTAAGCTTTCTTATAAAATAATACAATGAATTTAATTATAAAAATACTTCATTACTAGAAATGAAAATTGCAAAAATATAATTTAAAAACCCTTTTTTATTTAGTATAAAATTAATGTATAAAATAAATAGAATGCAACATTGCATAAAATTCATGGTTGATAGTAGTTGTAATGAAATTTATAAACAAGATCATAAAGCATTTAGTATTTTCATTGGAATTAATTAATTATTAATTAAGTATATGATTTATTACTTCCATTAAAATATTTGGCAATAAATTTATTATTACCCATATAATATAATTAATCCTAATTGTTATTTTATGATTTGCATAACATGTTTGTCATTATAAATATTTAAATATCAATTTTGAAACTTCATTTAAAAAATCGTTTATAAGATTTTTTTTTTTTTTTTTTTTTTTTTTTTAATTTTTAAAAAATTTTATTTTCGCTATTTTTTTTCATATGAGTTATACAATGCATTTAATTAATAAAATAAATATTAATTCACTAAAAATTATTAACGTAATATTTATAATTAATAAATATATTAATAATATCTGTAGATTAAAAACTTAAAAAGAAAGCATGTAATATATGAAGCGGGAAAAAAAAAATTAAATATATCATGGAGTAAAACAGCTAAAATTTTAAATATATTATTTGTAGTATAAAAAAAAATGACAAACGATTTAATAAGTCACTTAAAAGCAGTTTTAAGCTTAATAGAAAATTGAAATGAATTAAAAAGTATGAGAAAAATAAAATATTAGACAAACATATGTAACCCAAATATTAAATAAATGAATAAAACTAATGAATAAATAAAAATATTAAAAGCGAATTTTGAACCACCAGAACAAATAAGAAAACACTTAGTGAATTTTTTATGCTTTATTACTTAATTTTTTTGTCACTAATCATTTAAAATTTATTTTTTTTTTGTATTGAAAGATAACTTTTTATTTCTTCTTAGTTTAATTTTTTTTATGTGCCAGACAGAAAATAATAATTTTAAGGAAATGATTTTTTTTTTTATATTCGTGTATTTGCATATACTTTGAAATTACCCAGAAAAGTATTTCAATTAATAAAGAATTAGCTTGATAAAAAAATATTTTAATTTTTTTAAGTCATTATTTATAAATTGAATTTTTTTAATAGAAATTGCATTTATTTAATTAATAATTAACTAACTGCATTTTTTCCCTTGATTTTGCTGCTTTTCAAATAGAACTTTGGCAATTGATTCAGTGAAAGAAAGTGCCAAATTTTTATAATGTGTTAAATTTTTTCAAAGTGTTACATTTTTACAATGTATACACACACAAATAATTTTGGTTTTATAACGGTTAGAAATTATATTGTTTTACAATACACTTTTATACCATTAAAAATGGTATTATATATTAATTAGTTTAACATATTTCGTATAAATGGATAAAAATGAGTTTAAAAATAAATACATTTAAAAAAAAAAAAACTTTCCTTAGTTCAGACGTGACAAATTTAAAAAATACGATTTACGATTTGCCAGATTAACGGAGAGCCTTGGTTGCCTAGCAAGCCTCTATCTCCTGCTTTGTGAATGAGAGAAGTTTCTTGCTTTAAAAACCATTGATTAGATAGAAAAAGAGTAGTACATATATATACTAGTTGACCCGGCAAACGTTGTTTTGCCATATACATTATTTCTATAAAATATTTTTAGTTAATTAAAAAAAAAAAAACTAACTTACTATAAGTGTGTGGAAATGTGGTTATGATTGGAAGAGGAATGGAACGTTGCAGACAATGACGGCGTATAAAATGATAATACACTAACCATTTATTTATTTCATCCTTTATATTTTATTAAATTAATAAATATATTTTTAAAATTACATTATATAATAGGTGCATATGCATCAAAAATAGTTATTTACTTACATATTTACTTACTAATAATGGTAATTAAAAAATAATCAACATCAATCTCTATGTAATGCAGTGTACGATATTTTTGGTTAGTCCGTCTTTTTAGCCAACACAAACAAACTGGATGGTTTACCCACACGCGAACATTCCACGTGTATAGTTGTCCGTGTGGGTGCATGGTGGCCCAAAAAAACCTGGTGCTCCAAATCTAAGCCACAAACAGACACGTTTGGCTCGAGTGACCATTGGATTGTCATTGCGAATGCCAATCTGCCTCGGAAAATTGAATGACGTGTTTGAATCTCAACTGGCACATCTGTGGGAAACATGCAGGGGATTCTCTGTGGCAAGCAATATATTTTCGCCTCGGTACTTGCCATTCAAAAATGCCGCCGGCGATAACGTTTTTCATTAATTTTTTAATGACTAATCATGTTCCATTGCACCAGCCATGGTCGGAGATCCAACCTTTAATTGTAAATGATGCGG
>BPLR01002160.1:0-68751 GCA_021605095.1 Caerostris extrusa
GCCGTAGGTCCCGATCTATATTACGCCAAGGATTGGGAGAGCGTTGGGTGTAGGGATGACAAACCTACCGTAAAAGCAAACATCAACCGTCTAGAAATCTGCCAGTAGTCAGACGGCATTGGCCCACCATGGGGCTGTTGTTACACTATTAATGATGATAATTAATTTTGATACAACTGTAAAAACGCAATTTATATGCTATTAATTTTAACTTAATTTCCGTTTTCGTTATAGTAGAAAGTAAACTATCAAAAACAATTTATACAAACTCTCAACAACCGTTTAAACAAAATTAAATGATATTAAGACATGTATAAAAACATGTATGTGAAAAACACTTCAAATGACAAATTTATGAACTCCCATAACAGCTCTGCCACGATCAGAACAGTAGGCGTGAAAAAATAAAAAGATTACCTATCACGGATTTGTAGCCTGTAAACTGACGCAAGTGGAAATCAAAGTGGATTTTGCTGAAAGCACACGTCCAAGAATTACGAAAAGAGAATAAAATCGAATAGAGCGAATAAAATCATGTTCTGATATTTTTCTTGCATCAAAAGAATCTGAGAGACGCTTTTAATGCGGCGATAAATTATTATAGACTGGTCAGAGAAAATGCGGAAATAAAGCTAATAGGGGTTAGTGCACAAATTTAATCTCATAATTATAGGTCGGGAATTCATCGAGACCAATATTATATCTATTTTCGTGTATATATATATATATATATATATATATATATATATATAGAGAGAGAGAGAGAGAGAGAGAGAGAGAGAGAGAGAGAGAGAGAGAGAATTATAGGTTATAATTGTTAATAGTTTTAAATAATAAAATGTGTTCATTTTAAAAGATGATTAGTTAAATGATCTCTGGTTTTTAATATTCACGCCTAAATAAAATATTATAGATTGTAATTAATAATAATTATAAATAAGAAAATAGGTTCATTCTTTTAAATAATTAATGAAATGATTTCTGGTATTTCATATTCACGGCTAAATAAATAAATTTCTTCACAAATGTACATTGATCCAAATATTAAAATTCATTTCAATGTATTATTTAGTAACAACCATTGGTATTTTTATATAACGCAATTTTTAAATGAATTTTATTTATCATCATCATCATTTGCGCAACAGCCCCTAGAGCAAGGCCATCTGCCTGTTAGCAGATTTTGAGACGAGGTATGTTTTTCTTTTACGGGAGGGACCTACGGTTTAAAGTGGATTCGAACCACTACAAACATCCATGTCACCGCCGTGACTCGAGTGTGTGGCAGCGAGCGCCGGAGCGCTAGTCAATCGACCATCAGGCCCTATTAGTTTTAATAGTACCACAAAATAAGTAAAGAATTCGTGAAATTAATATTTTCTGGTGTCTAATTTCTGATATCAGCAAGCAAATTTCGAACTTCCGCTATTATATTAAAAATAAACTTTAAAAAATAACGCAGATAAATGATAATTATAGAATTCTGGGCAAATGCTGTTGACAAAAATTTCTTTATGTCCTTCTTAGTTTGCAATAAATTAGAAAATTTTTTTGATCTTTTTAATTTGATCATTTTTTTTATTTTTATTTTTTTATCATATCAAATAGTTCACAGCAAGAACAACAAACACAATTATTTAACTTATTCTGCTGAGGTAAACATAAATGATGAGAAAATAAAAAAAACATCAGAATGAAAAAAAACAAAAAAAAACAAAGTGGAAGATTATAAAAAGAAAATATGGGGGCCTGATGGCTGAGTAGCTAGTGCTCTGGCACTCGGAGCTACAGGTTTCGGGTTCGAGTGTTTGTAATCCACTTTAAACCGTAAGTATATGTCTAATGTGATTGTAGAGGGTTGTGGGGATAGAGTCATTCGCATCCGCAGTCTATCTTCAAGCTACGTGCCCTCTGGGTAACGCTAAATGAGCAACAGCTTTGTCGGTGCAGCTCACTCTGATCTGCTCACAGGGCATTGGTCAATACAACCCACTGCTCGACGCAATTAAAATACAAGTAACATAAAAAAAAAAAAAACTTTGAAGTCAATTCCTACTTTTTTTTTCACTCTATTGCAGAAAGTGCTTTATAAATAATTTTCATTCCTTTTATTAAGTTTATCTGACGCCATCTATTGGTAGATATGTGCAACTTAAATCTAAAAAAAACTAAAATTAATTAATTAAATTTAATTGCTGAATTAATATTTGAAAAAACTGTATTAACATCCAGTGTCATCCACTACAAGTTAAAAAAAATGTATTTGAACTTGAGTGGAAGAATAAAAAAAGTATTTCATGAACGATTGAAAATGCGAACAAGATATATATAGGGAGAGTGTGAGCTAATAGAAGGAACTGAAAGAATGCATTAAATTCACAGAATTTGCTAGCTTTTCAAAATTTCTTTACATTTTCTACCTATGACTAGCACCGCTAAACATTAATTAAATTCATTTTCCACTTTTAATTTTTTTTAAATCCATTTTTCACTTTTAATTTATGTGTTCATCCACTACAAGTTCAAAAAAAAAAAAAAATATATATATTTGAACTTGAATGGCTGAATAAAAAGGTATTTTATGAATGATTGAAAATTTGAACAAGATATATCTAAGGAAAGTGTGAGCTAATAGAAGGAATTGTAAAACAATAAAAAATATTCTTTTTGTGAGTGTTTTTAACATCGGTGGGCCAAATGTTCCATATATGTATACTACGAGACAGTTGTGAGGAGGGAGGACTTCCAGGGATAACTCTACTGCATTTGCATGCCCTATGGGCGAAAACCCCAGAAAACTCTCATCAGGAAGTCTGACTAATGATGCGAAATGCTTATATACATTATCACATTCGCTATCAAGGCTCCTCGTTTCTAAAAGCAAGAACTGCAACAATTCCATCAGAGGACTCGAACTTCATCCTCTCACTTGCTATTGGGCCAGGAGTCAGATAAGCACAAAGTTTGAAATGTAGTATATATACACTCAAGAGCCAAAACATTATGACCACCCCTACATTTTGCAATGAACTAGCCTGGATGACGTGGAAGGCGCGTGATCAGGTGGAAGTGGTATTTAACTGGTATTAAGTGGTGGTATTAATCCATGCCAAGGCGGGTTGAAGCTGTGTTTGCGCCAAAGGTGGGCCAACTCGTTATTGACAGGTGGTCATAATGTTTTGGCTCTTGAGTGTATATATATATATATATCGAAAGCCAAACACAACTGTTTTAATCTTTTACTCCATAAGAATATTTTAAAGTTTATGCATAAATTCTTAATATCATTCTCATAAATATTCGCCGATTGTTTTTAATGAAAAACGCATTTTTTAAAATATTAGTTAAATTTCAAAAGGCTTTCATTTTGTTTTTATTAACAATTTGTCATAAAAAATTTAACTTTTATATATTTGAAAAACAAAATAATTTGAGTTCTTTTATGGTGAATGCTTGGTATGTGCAGGATGAAAAAATTCAAACAGCGAAAAAAGCTTTTTCATTAATGTCGCTTTTTAATGATTACCTATGCAGAGTAAGTGATTCTACATCTAATGGTTCTTATTCATTTTTTTGTGCATAAGAAACAAAAATATGATGAAAGCCGATAATTAGAAACTAATTGACCAAAAGGAACATTATTTAATCAAACAATGACAACAGTTTTTTACAATTAAATACTAACAATTTGTTATTGATTTGTGGCTCTACAATAAAAAAAAATTATGGATTTAATGTAAAATAAATTTTAATCTCAAAGAGTCATATTTTTAATTAATCTCTCGCTTATATAAATATATGGACAGAATCATATTAAATGAAGAAGCTTTTTATTTCCTTGACTGAAAGGTTTTCATTATTATTGATGGAATTCTGTTCTCAAGAATTCTCAGAAAAAATAACGTTCAAGAATCTTTTCTAATAATTGACATTGGCTTTTGTGAAAAATGATATTGTTCATGTCTATTCACAAAACAGTTCATGTTATATAAATTTACATGCTCTGTGAGATATTCGGTTTCAAATATTAAAACCATATATAATTGATAGAAAACTCTGAAATACAGTAAATTATTCAAGACATCGCATATTTTAAGTACTTTAAAAAATTTCGCCAAAAAAATCTATCATAAAATGCAATGGAAATTAAGTCAATAATTAATTAGAACAGGTGAAAGAGTTCATTATGACTAACAAGAATTACAATTAAGACTACAAGATTAACAATCAGCCCTTTCACTATTTGTATGTACGATTGCCGTGTTACTTTTCACGAAATCACGTTAGTTTGCGCGCTTCATCGATCAGCATCGAGTCGATCGTGACAAATTGATCTTGCTTCTCCGCTTCATCCGATACAGACCAGGTAAATGAGTTCATTATGACTAACAAGAATTACAATTAAGACAACAAGATTAACAATCAGCCCTTTCCACTGTTTGTATGTACGATTGCCGTGTTACTTTTCACGAAATCCGTTAGTTTGCGCGCTTCACCGATCAGCATCGAGTCGATCTTGACAAATTGATTTTGCTTCTCCGCTTCATCCGATCCAGATCAGGTAAATGAGTTCATTATGACTAACAAGAATTACAATTAAGACAACAAGATTAACAATCAACCCTTTCCACTGTTTTGTATGTACGATTGCCGTGTTACTTTTCTCGAAATCACGTTAGTTTACGCGCTTCATCGATCAGCATCGAGTCGATCGCGACAAATTGATCTTGCTTCTCCGCTTCATCCGATCCAGACCAGGTAAATGAGTTCATTATGACTAACAAGAATTACAATTAAGACAGCAAGATTAACAATCAGCCCTTTCCACTATTTGTATGTACGATTGCCATGTTACTTTTCACGAAATCACGTTAGTTTGCGCGCTTCACCGATCAGCATCGAGTCGATCGTGACAAATTGATCTTGCTTCTCCTCTTCATCCGATACAGACCAGGTAAATGAGTTCCTTATGACTAACAAGAATTAGAATTAAGACAACAAGATTAACAATCAGCCCTTTCTACTATTTGTATGTACGATTGCCGTGTTACTTTTTCACGAAATCCCCGTTAGTTTGCAATTAAGCAAGCAATCAACCCGCCGATCAGCATCGAGTTTGGACCGCGACAAATTGATCTTTGCTTCTCCGCTTCATCCGATCCGGACCAGGTAAATGAGTTCATTATGACTAACAAGAATTAGAATTAAGACAACAAGATTAACAATCAGCCCTTTCCACTGTTTTGTATGTACGATTGCCGAGTTATTTTTCACGAAATCACGTTAGATAAGTTGTTTTTGCTTCTCTTCCAATTCATTATGACCAACAAAAGAACAGTTTTTTTGTCCTGGGTGACTAGTCATGGACAATACTAAACTTAAAACTTATTATTAAATAATTTAGTATTAAATTAATAAACTGAAACTTTAACTTAGTTTGTTGTAAAATTGTTTAAGTCAATATTTAATTTATATAATTTTTTCCAAAATTCAACATAGACAAGGTGAGAGAAAATCAAATAAAATTAATATTTATAAGAACATTAATTTGAAAATATGTATTTTTAAAAATTTTTAATATTAAGGTATCTATTCCCGTCGTCCTACATTAGACATTGATACTTGATACATCGATACCATCAAAGAAAAATACAGATCAAAATAAAAATTAAAAATGTAAAAAAAAAATTTTAATTAATTTTATTCAATACATTTTTAATACTTAAATGCGTTTCAGGATTCTTTCATAGTTTTACATGTCACAATCTTTTAAATCTGTGATTAAAATATCGGACTTTAAAATATTTTTAATACGCTTTTATTAGTTTCACCTGTATGTTTGTAACTGACTCTTTGGGTTTTTATTTTGGGTTTTCCTCCGTACCGGGACCTCATTTAAATATTATAGTTTAAAAACACGCTTTTAGAGTTAATCAAACTAATAAATTATAGTTTAAAAAACACGATTTAAGAGTTAATCAAACTAATAAATTATAGTTTAAAAAAACTAAAAAACACGCTTTTACAAATAACAATTATTTTTTACTTTTTAGTTTGATTAACATAAGAATAAAATGACTGGCGAGAAAATGATTGTCACTGTTCTAAAAGCGTGGGGTGCTTTGTATGACATTTTTAAACTAACTCTGCATTTCGGAATGAAACTAGTGAAAAATTATAACGATTGATATCGAGCACCCCACGCTTTTAGAACAGTGACATTCATTTTTTCGTCAGCAATTTTATTCTTATGTTAACAATTATTTTTAACTTTTTAGTTTGATTAACTCTAAAAGCGTGTTTTTTTAAACTATTAATTTATTTTTAGTTTGATTAACTCTAAAAGCATGTTTTTTAAAACTATAAACTATAAACTATATACTAAATGAAGTCGGTATGGAGGACTGGAACTATAGTTCTTACAATAATTTAATTGCGAGTAAAACAAAGGCTAAATGCGAATAGGTCGAGCCAGCCAGGACTCAACAAGCAATCTCCCGATCCGTAGTCAGGCGCGTTATCCATCGCGCCACTGTCCCACGTTAGGGTTGAATGTCTTAGGTACTTTCATTCTGCATGGGTTAAATTGCGCTTCATGAGTAAAAAATAATTGTTAACTGTAAAAGCGTGTTTTTTAGTTTTTTTAAACTATAATTTTTCTATATGTAAATTATTCGAAACTTTGACTGTAATTCAAATGCCTATCATACGACATGCAAAAGTGGGCAGTTACTCCTGGAAGTCCTCGAAGGAAAGCATGGCATATAAACTGGTTCAGTTAAAGTATATTAAACTTATATTTTATTAAAAGAGAATTGCTTTTATTGAAGCACTACTTTTGTTGCCGCTGGCTCATTTGCTATTTCATGTTTTTTTCCACTGTGATATTTTCGAAAATATTCATGGTTCTATTTTTTTATCAAATTCATTTAGCAGGAAGAACACTAGCAATAAATCTTTATCATAAAATTATCAATACAAATTTGCCCAGTACTTAACATTGCTCAGTACATAAGCATTTCACTTAATTTATTCATACCACAATTCGTTATTCAACTAACAATTCTTAAAAAGAAAATTTTCGCCTGAAATTAAATAATATTATATTAAATTCTGAAGTACAGTATAATAAAAAAAAAAAAATAATTGAAATAAAGGAAGAACATAGAAAAATAAATAATAATGTATAACTTAATATAATATTTCAATTAACTGCAAGTAATGCTAAATTTTTTGTAAAAAAAAAAAAAAAAAAAAACAACCAACCAACGATACTGCCAAATAATATATATAAAGAAACACAATAAAGAAATCATACTTAAAAAAATAATCCAAAATTATTAAAATAAAATTAGCAATAATTTAAATTAATACAAACGCTTTCACAATTTCTTGTGCATATGTGCAAGTTTTTACAAAATTAATTTAATTTTACGTTATTTCAGTTACATTTACAAACGTTACTTACATTTAAAAAGTTTAGTTTTACATTAGTCTTTACAATTTATCGTATATATGTACAATTTTTAAAGAAATATCATATGTATAAAAAAATAAAAAAAAAAATTTTTTTTTTTTTAATAATTAAAAAGTTAAGCGTAAAAACTGCTATAATAAGTGTTATTTTATAAAATTTCATCAATATGAAGAACATATTTTAGCCGCTGAAATTCTTTTTTAAGCAAATTATAATATATATATATATTCAAATAACGCTCCTAAATTACTAAATATACCTTAACCTCCAATTACTATTAATCAGAAATATTTACAATACAATTTTATAACGCGATTCATTATTTATTATGCAATTAATAACCTGACCTAAAAATAATTTTAAAATAAAATATGAAACTACAACGACTGAAGATTTATGCCTTACCTTCGGGCTATCTGTTAAACTTAAGGACAATTATTACAAAGGACGAAAGATCGCTTCACAAAATAAATGTCTCGAAAAATCTTCGGACGCTCAAGCTGGAGACAAGATCTGGAATGGCTATAAATTCTCCTTAAACGGAGAAATTTGTGTTCGCGCCTGCGCACTTGAGTGTAAAATTGCACTGGAGCGAAATCTATGGCTCTACGGAAAACCGGGAGGAAGGGGGGCAACTAAAATAAGCTTCCGTCAAGAACACTCTTTCCCCAAAAGGGGAAACACCGCCCTCTAGGGGGCAGGGAAATGATAATAATCTCGGGTGCATTTGAAACGGGTGAAGAGTTGGAAGCATTATAAGAATAGGGGTGGCCAGCCTGCGGCCCGCCTTGAACATTTTTTCCGGCCCGTGAGATTGATCACACTTTTACAAAATATATCTGTTTTATAATGGCCAAAATAGTGAAAACCAATATATTAAAAAAAATACATTATGTGTGTATCTATATAATCAGAAATTAACTTACGAAATTATGAAGAAAAAAATAACTTGGATTAATTAGACCAGGACCTACGGTTTAAAGTGGATTCGAACCACTAGACCTATATATATATATATATATATATATATATATAACACAGAAAAATGTGTTACTTTATTTTATTTATATGTATTATATTGTTCTTAATATCAGAGACAATTTTTTTTTATTTTTAAAGTGAGAAAAAAAAATGATTTTTTTTTAAATTTTTATTTTATTATGATTTATTCATTTATACTAATGGAAAATAAAAAAGCAAAAAAAAAAAAAAAAAAAAAAAAATAATAATAATAATAAATAAAGGGCAAAAATAAATAAATAAATAAAACGTGTGTGTTTCATTTTCCTCTATATATTAAATTAATAATATAATAAAATAAAATGAAGAATTTGATATTTAATGCATGATATTAAATGAATTTAATAATTGTTTTAATATTTGGTTCGATGTTATTATTATTATTTTATTTTATTTATTTATTTATTTTTTTGTAAATTTTTGCAAAAAATGATTATTTAAATAATTTTTATCTGACTTTTATGTGTGTGCATTTATGCCCAAATATGCATGTTCACAAATATGCATGTGTCGAAACAGGCACTCTGGCGCTCGGTACTACAGGTTTCGGGTTTGAGTCCCGGCGGTGCCATGGATGTTTGTAGTGGTTCGGAATCCACTTTAAACCGTAGGTCCCGGTCCCAATAGGATCTAGAGCGTTGCGGGGCCTTGTTACTCCGCGTCCGTAGCTTATCTTCAAGTTATACGCGCCCCTAAAGCAAAGTGAGTAACGTCTGTGCAGCGCTTACCTTAAGGCATCCAAGACCAAGCTGTCTAAGTGTTTGCCAGCTGCATTGGGGAAGAAAAAAAAATTTTAACACAATTTTAAAATAGAATTAATATTGTAGAGATGTAACAAATTACGATAATTGGTATCATGCATTCAAGCTAACACGTTCTTTAAAGAGATCTGAATTTACAATCTACAATAAAATAGTAAGCATGCAATGAAATATTTTTCTAATATTTAAATGTTTAACATTTTATTTTACAAAAATCTTAATTCTGTTGCCTGTTTTAATCTTCCATTAAAATCTGAATTTCTTTAAAAAAAAAAAAAATTACCAGGTACATTGTTTAAGCAAAAGGAGCATTCATGCTATATATTATATCATAACTTATACTAAAACCAGTTGTTAGCATAACATATATTTGATAGAAAACATTATTTTTACTATTTATTATAATCTTATTTAAAACAAAATTGTTCAACAGTGTTATCATAGAAATAAAATAAGTAATATCTGTAAAATAAATGCAGTTTACAGATAAATATGATTATGACTTTTATAAGCATAGTCACGAAATTATTATTGCAAAAGACTAAATACGTCAAAGGAATGCCCACCTGTTCTCTTAACGTGTGAAATTTAAAATGCACTTACGTCATTTTCGAACATTAAAATGAATAAACATGCTTTTCATTTGCGAAATCAGGTTTCGAGTCCTAAACCTCGGCTAAACTCATTTGCATAGAGTGTACCCTACAGGACGAGTTAACCAACAGTGATTGCAAAGTGCTGCAATTAGCTTATAAAACGATTAGGCTTGATAAAGATTGTGAAAAAAAGATCTTGGTAGAAATTCAAACTTTTTTTTTTTGTTCAAATGCAGCTGGCAAACACACAGACAGCTTGGTCTTGGATGCCTTAAGGCAATCGCTGCACAGACGTTACTCACTTTTGCATTACCCAGGGGGCGCGTGTAACTTGAAGATAAGCCACGGACGCGGAGTAACAATGCCCCCGCAAAGCTCTACGATCCTATTAGGACCGGGACCTACGGTTTAAAGTGGATTCCAAACCACTACAAACATCCATGGCACCGCCGGGACTCGAACCCGAAGCCATTCAGCGTGGTCCTAATGTTTAAAAAAAAAATGTGGAAGGAATAAAATTGTATATCACAAGAACTGTATATTTAAAGTTTATGAATTCCATAACTTTATACATCACTCGATTTTTACATATAATGCATATTTATTACGGCGGCTAGCCAATTGACTAGCGCTCTGGCCTTTGGTATCACAAGCTCCAGGTTCGAATCCCGGCGGTGGCATGGACGTTTCTGAGTGGTTCGGAATCCACTTTAGATTGATGGCCTGGTGGCTATCCTGTTATCCATCAGGCCGCTAAGAAATCAATGATCAAAAGAAAGTTAAGATTATTGTGTAATATAGTTAGTTTTTTTTTTTTTTTTTTTTTTTTTAATGAGAAGAAATTATATGTCCCCAATATGCCATCTCATACAAAATGTTAAATATCTATCATACAGATTGTATATCATTCCAAAAATCCGCAAAAATCGACAAAAATCCTTGTTATTGTTGTATCCCTCTTGGAAGGAGGGTAGAGGGTCGCAGCTTCAGTTGTGACGGAGCACTCGTAGGTAGAATCTGACTTCTGCTCCATGTCGCTGAAAAAGGTGGGCAGTGCCTTCCGGGACGACTTTTAGGGATAAATATCGTATTTGAGTATCGTATAGGAGAAAAACCCGGAAAAATCCCATCAAGTAGTCCGACTCACGAGGAAAGATTCCGAACATTAAACGCCATCCGAGTCTCCTTGTTTTTAAAACAATGTATACAAAAAGCCACCAGCGGATTGAACCTCCGCTCTAATGCTCACCAGGGCAAAAGTTGCCATTGAGCCATGAGTCAGGTATGAAAATCCTTATATTTTATGAATGACCAGTAAAAATTAGCAATATTCAATTCGATCACGAACTCACTAGTAATTTAGAACTACTCCATAAATAAATCTAAGATAAGACATAACACTGCAAATGTGGTCATAACCATACTGAAGTAACTACGAAAAACAGAGAGGGCTAATATTAACTCGTTAGACTTGTCATACAGCTACGCTAAGTACTCCCTGAAAGACAAAAAAAAAAAGTAGACGAAACTAAGTCCAGGAGAAAACTCAGTGAACCGAAATTAATTGTACTACTTAAACTTTTATGGTATCGTGAAAAAAAAGATGCACAGCAAAATTTATCTTTCACTTTATTGTTTTACATAACGTCAGGGCATTAAAGATGCTGTGTATAATGCTACTGCATTACGAGCATTTTGAATTATTTTTCCTTACCTTTGCTAATTCATTCATTGTGCATTACTAGAAATGTATTGCGTTAGAGAATTTAAAAAAAATATGTGCCAATTTTTGAAAGATATGTAAGCGAGAAATAAAGCGATTAGCCTTTTTTTTATTTCACTTTATTTCTCAGCAATCTATTTTAATCCATTTGATTATTGAAATCTAGAGTCAATTTAAAAATAACCAATATCCAGGAAATCTGAAAAAGTTTACGGTTTTAAGTAAAAATCTAAAAAAAAAAAAATGGCACAAATTCATACATTTTACAGAAGAACTGTAATATATACGGGGTGATCATAATTAAAGACCCACTTTCAAAATGCCGTAAAAAAAAAGGAACCCCTCGTCACAATGAGTTCAAATTTAAACTGAAGATACTGGAAGAAGGAGGAAACGGTACAGCATCAAAAAAAGTTCCAAACTGTATTAATAGATGGCGCTGTAAGAGGCCTAAAGAAAGTGAATTCGGCTGCCAGTAATATTTTGACTCGGAATGACGACGTATTTGGCATGAGTTGCCCATTAAACCAATTGTGTGATAAACCAACAACCATGTGTTTGAATGCTTCGGTTTTTTCACAGAAAAAAAAGGCTTTCAAATCATTCGATAGTTGTGACACTGTTAATGGAAAGGCCATCCACCACGACAAGGTCATACCAAATTAGATGGGAAAAATAGGTGGAACTTTATTTATTTTTTTGATGCCATACCGTTTCCCCTTATTCAAGTATCTTCAGTTCAAATTTGAACTCATTGTGATGAGGGGTTCTATTTTTACAGCATTTTAAAAGTGGGATTTTAATTATAATCACCCGGTAGATAGGTAGGTATTATTTGCTCTGGCGTTCGGTGCCACAGGTGTCGGGTTCGATTTCAGGCCATGGATGTTTGTAGTTGTTAGGAATCCACTTTAAACCGTAGGTCCCGGTCTAATACGGCTATAGAGTGTTGGGCGTAGGGCTGACAACCCTACTCCGTAAAAAAATAACATCTCCTGTCTCGAAATATGTTAGTAGGAGACGGCTTTGGCCCACCATGGAGCCTGTTGCGCCAATGATGATGATGATCTTGATGAGGTATGAGGTATTGTTTATTGTCACAATAGCAGAAATTTTGTAAATGTCCGGTATGTGATTTTTATTATTAACTTTTAGGCATATAAATCTATATTCTAGACTTTTTTTATGCAGTAAGCTAACCTATTCTGTTAAACTCTGTTTTCTATTTCCAACACTATTCTTCAAAAAAGGCGTATTCTTTTTCTGAATTGTCATTTAATGAAGTAATTAAATAATAGAAAAGATAAGAAAAGAAACAGTTTTTTTTTTTTACCTGCCAGACTTGATTATGTAAATGCAAATCACTGGATTAACAATAGAATGATGCAGACAGCTTATTAACATTAGAAGAACAATTAATGGTTTTAATGGAGACTTTTTGATAATTAATTTTTTTTGTTCTTTTAGGAAAATAGGAAATTTTATAATAATATTAACAATGAATATTTCAAAGGAACTCTAATAACATAACGCGATTTTACTTAATTAAGTTGAAGTACAAAGGAAGAATACAAAGCCCGATTTTAAATTGGTTTCACATTCAGATTTATAGTTGCATTTATGCACTTTTTAAATTTACATGCATAACATAAGTCACACAAAGTAACACGCAAGTCAATAAATAATACAACAAATTTATATAAAATTTCGCATTTATATAAAATTTCGCATTTATATAAAACATTTGTTTTTAAAATTAAAATAAAAAGTATGGAAAAAACTGTAATGTTTTTTTTTTTTTTTAATTTTAATTTTTTTTTACCCAAAAAAATTTTAGGCACTTAACTTGCAGCATTCACATTTCGTTTGCAGATTTATCATTAGCTATTGTAAATGTTATCATTACCTAGTGAATATAAGCCTATTTATATCATACATTCAAGTGAGAATAAAATGCTCTCTGATTTCTGTTCCAGAATAAAAAAATGCGAATCAAAGAGATGCCATAGATGTTTGATTTCTGTTCCATGCCTGTTATTCTAGTACTACCAAAATTTGGCATTAGAGCTGGTTACACAGGTTTCGGGTTCGAATCAAAGAGATGCCATAGATTTTTATAGTGTCTCGGAATCCACTTTAAACCGTAGGTGCCGGTGTAATATCACTACTAGTACTACCACACCACATCACTGTACCTAGAGCTGAGTTGCCCCTTTACAGTTTGGGAATTATGTGGGTGAGAAGCAGTCTGATTGGGCTTTGTGACGCTCTACTGTCATATGAGACCATAACCTGCGATTTAAAGTGGATTCGAACCACTACAAACATTCATGGCACCGCTAGATTGGAACCGAATCGACTGTGTACCGACAGCCAGAGCGCTAGCCACACGGCCCACCCCTATGGTGTAATATGACTGTAGAGTGTTGAGCGTGGCAAACCTACACAGTAAAAAGAAAACATCTCCTGTCTCGAAATCTACTAGTAGGCAGATTCGAGACAGAAGATGTTTGGCCTTGGCAGGATTCTTGGCCCTACCATGAGGCTGTTACGTCATTGAAGAAGAATTATTCTAAAAATAGAAGAGTTATTTGCCGTTTAAAGATCCCATTTAAAGAAGTAGGAAATCAACCCTATTTATAGGAGAGATTTATTCTATAATGGGGATCGAGGGGATTCAAATCTACGTTAAAAAAGACCGAAAACAAATCAAGAAAACATCCATTCAATAATAGTCCCACAATGGAGCCTGCTTACAAAATATGCTTATATAAGAAAAATACTGAAAATGGTCGATAATACGAAAAGCAAACACAGCATTTTTGATATGTAATGTGGCAATTATTTTTGAAAGATATACTAAAGCTTTCAATAATAGTAAACAGAGTACGGCATTCTTGTCTTAAAACTATGACATTGAACTATGAACTTCATGATTGGTGATTCGTGACGTAGCATTAGGATGACGTCCGTTCTTTTTAGATAAAAATATTGTAACGCAATGAAGCATAACAAAGCACCTCTTAACTAAGCACTTACTAAACAGCGAATAAATTAAATGAAATAAAATAGTTACAGTAAAATTATACGGAAAGAAACTACGTGAAAAGAAGAAAAACGACAGAAATTAAGATAGCGAGCAATTTTAAAATTATTAGCAGAAATTATATTAATATTGTGCTTTCTAATCTTTTGTATTCTGTACGTCAGAGATTTACCAAATAACGTCCTGGTAAATCTCTAACGATTAGATTTATTTCAATCTCAAAAATTGTTTTCAAATATCTTCTGCACATTTTTTTTTTTTCTAATGCAGCTGGCCAACACTTACAGTTGTCTTTTGTGCTTTAAAAGACAAGCACTGCACCAATGTTACTCACTGCAAGTACTGCACCAATGTTAGTACAACCCAGAGGTGTGTGTAGCTTGAAGATAAACTACGGACGCGAAGTAATAATACCCCCGCAACATTCTACGATCCTGTCAGACCGTACTATGGGGTTTAAAGTGGATTCCGATCCACTACAAACATCCATGGCATAACCAGGACTCGGGCCCGAAACCTGTGGTATTAAGCCCCATCCATTCGACCATGAGGTCCCATTGAAAGTAGTAGTAATGGAATAAATAAAACTGATAGTAACTGAAGGGAATAAAACTGATAGTACTGATGTAAAATGGGTGAGCATTTCAATACCTGCTAATATTATAAAAAATTTAAATAGATAAGTTGAAATACAATTGTACTTTCATGGATTTTGGCCACGGCGTTAAGGAGTGGGAATAATATTCCAAGACGACTTGTTGGAAAGAATCTTGCATTTGGCCTGATTTGATGCTCTAAAAAAGCAAATTTGGCTGTCGAGATGGAATTTCGCAACTCTGCTTTACATTATTATCAAAACATTTGATGCCATGAGCATAATGATGAATAATTTCATTACTCGTTTACTTATTTATTTTTTTTTTTTTCGTGTTAAAAAATCTGACTTTGACATTACTGCAAATGTCTCCCACAGGCTGGGAATTCATGAACTAGAACTTTAGATCATTATGGGAAAAACACAGTTGAGATATCAAGTGACATTTAGGCAAAGAATTTTATCATATGCATAATACAGAAAGTAGCATCTAAATGCAGAAATTTTTCTCTTTCTAATATTTTTAATATTGCGAATTATATATACTATATCACAAATTGTTTATTCATTGGTTATTTATCTTAGCAATATAACAATATCTTAGCAAGTTATTTGATTATATATATATATATATATATATATATATATATATATATATATATATATATATATATTATATATATATATATATCTATTATATATATATTATATATATATCTATATATATATTAGCTCTATCTCTATATTATATCTCTATCTCTATATATATAAATATATGTGGGTGTGTGTGTGTGTTGTGTGTATTTGCCAATATCAAAGAAATTTAAAGCAGTTCTAAATAGACTTGTTTTTGCTTGTACTGTTAATGTAAAATTTATCCACAATATTTAATGTTTCCGTCAATTTATTATTAATTTCAAATATTAATAATTTTTATAACATTATTATTATTATAATTTTTTTTTTTTTTTTTTACTTTTTCTCTTGATGAAGATTGGAAATCTTAAAAACTTTTTAAAGTTTCTTGTTAACTTTCTTGTTAAACTTTTTTAAAAACTTTTTTTGTTAAAAACTTTTAAATTCAAAAATTATATTTTCTTCACTTTTATGCTTACAAATTGAATCTTAAACACGAAATATTTCTGCTCGTATTTCATTGTTGGTTTACGAAATCAATCTATATTAATGACATTGAAATTACAATTTCCTACCAAATTTAAAATAACAAATATTTGTGATTTCGACAATACTGCAAAAATTGAAATATTTTAAATTATATGTTGTAATAATCCATTGTATAGAAAGATTTTACTACATTCTTACAGAGTGTCAATAGTTTTTATTAAAAAATAAGTAAAAATACGTAAAAATTTTCACATTAAAATATAATCTACCTTCATATCGACATTGGTACAAAAAAAATGACGCAATGGAAAGAAAAAAAAAAAAAAAAAAAAAAAAGGAGATTCAAGTATGTATAGCAACATAACGATAATAATTTACTGCGTTTGTAATATTTTTCCTGTTAATAAAAACAATTGGAATTTGAATTAGATAACTTTCTTTGCAAATGAGCCAAACGCCACGTTGATTACATAAAAGATAAAATACATGTTCAAAAAGTTAAATCTTTTCCGACATTTGAATTATATAGAGAGGGAAATGTAATTTGTATTATTTAGAACTTATTTAAAAAGAAACAGAAAAAATATGCAGAACGCTTTTAAGAAATAATATACTCTACATCAAAACAGTTTATTTCCTCATCTAAACTTGTCATTTACTTTCTACAGAAAATAATTATTTGAATATTCTATATAGCTGTTAGTAGTGTAATTATTTGAATACTAATTATTAATTGTCAAAATACTTTTAATTTACTAATGAGTTAATGCACTTTTTTTTTTATTAAAAATGATCTAAGTAAATAATTTACTCAAAGCTATTGCAAGTACAGCTAATTTTTTAATGTAAATAAAGCACATTTATTAATTTTTAGTAATTTGGTAATTATATAATTACCAAATTACTAAAAATTTAATTTTAAGACAAAATACAAAGGTTTTGCTTGAAGCAAACTTTTAGTGATATTTATAACGTTAAGCTTAAATTAGAATGCATGTATTCGTACTTAATAAAACAATTTCAAGCCAACTGCTTTGATTCAATTCGAAATCTTCTAAATCTTAATCGCACGTTCTACAAACTAAATCGCGAAAATTAAAGAAATTGCATTAAAAACTTCAGTATTAAATTACTTATTTTCTTTGTTAAATTTCATGAGTTTAGAAAAAAGCAATATTTTTTAATTCAACATCAGTAGATAGAAAAATCTTAACCACACATTTCAATCTCGTTATGTAAGAATTAATCATTCATTCAGACTGTGAAAAACGTTCCCTTAACTGTTACGAGAATGGCGATCTTATGAACTGAATCTGTTTTCGAGCTTAACGGTATAATTGACTTTCCTTCAAATGGCTTTTAATTTTCATGATCCACATACGATTAGAAAAGTACTAAAAAGACTACGATCAGCAGTAAAGTGTTTAATACTGAACAATTTTCTAAAAGTATGTGATATTTAAAAGTTATCAATATCTTCAGGAAAAATTCAATATAATGTTTTGTAAGTGAATTATATCTTCAAAAAAAAAAATATTTTGAGTAACAAACCACACACACACACACATATATATAATGGACTGAGCCCGCCGGCGCCATAGATGTTTGTAGTTGTTCGAAATCCACTTTAAGCAGTTGTTATCGATATAATAGGGCTGTAGAGCATTGGACATAGGGATGATAGCCCTACCTCGTAAAAAGAAAACACCTCCTGCCTCGAAATCTGCCAATAGGCAGACGGCCTTGGCTCACCATGGGACTGTTGAGCCATTGAAGATTTGATTTGGTTTGCCGCTCTGCGGTCATTTTGAGCACACTTTAGGCTAATTAGGCCTGGGACCTACAGTTTAATGTGGATCACAAACATCCATGCCATCGCCAGGGAGCCATTGAGTAAGAAAAATGGATATATATGTTATCAATACCAAATTTGTACAAAAGATTAACTAGTCACAATTTCAAGTTTGAAGATCATTTTTACGGCCTTTTGGTTTTTCAATAAAAAAAAAATGCAACATAATTTAGAAATTTAAGCTATAAAAAGGCAATGAAACAGAAAATGAAGAACTTTTATGATGCATTGAAATTTTAATGGCAAATGTCAAAGCATTTTACAAATTATTCTCAGTTCAGGATTTACTATAATTAAACGAACATAGGAACATAAAAATATTTAAGCAAATTTAATATTTACCAATTTGTGTGCTTTTTTTACAGGTAAAAAAAAAAAATTTTTAATTAGATTTCAAATCCTGCATTGATTAGAAACCAAAACAATACAATTCAAATTATTTATAGAATAATGGGGAAAAAAAAAAACACCTGTTTGTCAAAATACTGTTGCAACAGTTTTATTTGTTTATTTATTTCAAAACACGTTGATTTATTCATATATCTTAAATTGAAAAAAAAAAGGAAATTATTTGACTTCGATTATTAAAGGTATTCAAGACTTTTAAGCTGCAAAAGTGCGTTAAAAACTTCAGCGAATAATGAAAATTGAAAACAAATAAAATAAATGATATTCACACCAAAGGCCAATTTATAATAGAATATTGAAATTTCAGCACATGAAAAAATAATTAACTAATAAGAAATTTAAGAACAACATCGTAAAAATATTTCGTTTATTAATTTTTTTTTTTTTAATTTGAACAAGGTCCCTTTTTTTTTTTCTTATAAATAACTACAACCGTCTTTCTTTTCATGTATTAAAATTGATTTCCTGTGATAAGATTACGGTTTCGATAAAATAAAAATTACTTGCTGATATTACTGCTACTACTAATCGAGATAGGTGTTTTTTTTTTTTTTTAAATCTCGTGTGATTCTTTAATACTAAAGAAATATTCTCATTCAAACCAAAAAAGGAAAACAAAATAATATGAAATATTACAATTACAAGCAAAATGTAAGTACATAGCAAAAATGCGTATTTAATCAAAAAAATTCAATTTATCCAAAAACAAAAGAAAACTTTTCACTTTAGCATTTAATATAAATAAACGATAGGATTGATAAAATTGGCAAATTCAAAATCATTTCATTCTCAGAAATTAACATTTTAATTTCTTATGGTTATACAATTAATTTTATATTCAGGCAATTTTATTAAAAAATAGCAGATTATTTTTAAATAATTTGATTATATTCAAGGTAATTAATTTTTGTATTTAATATTTACTTCTCATAATAATTGTTATTTTACTAATATACATTACACTTAATCATCAAAAATAATAAAATACATTTCTTTAGTAAAAACACAGATATAGACAAAATTGTTGAAATTTACTTTCAGTTAAAGAAGTTTTACGTCAGTTTAAAGTGGGTAACAATCTTTTATGGTTCATTTTACTTTTGCTTTATGAATCCACGTGGTGAATATTATAAATCCTTCAAAAATCGTTGCAAGAATTAATAAGATTGACAATAATTAAAAAGAATGAAAACGACCAAATAATTTCTTATGTTTTGCAATTAATTTTATATACACTCCATTTTATTAAAATAGCATACTATTCCAAAATAATTTGTTCAGATTCGAGGTAATTAATTTTTGTGTTTAATATTTACTTTTTGAAATTTACTTTTATAATGATTGTTATTTACTAATCAATGTTACACTTAAATCATCAAAAATAATAAATTACATCTTTAGTAAAAAAGAGAGATATATATAGAGAGACAATCTTTGAGATTTTACTTTCAGTTAAAAAGTTTTACGTCAGTTTTAAGTGGGTAAATAATCTTTTATGATTCATTTTACTTTTGGAAAACCACGTTTGTGAATACTATAAATCCTTCAATAATCGTTGGAAGAATTAATAAGATTGGCAATAATTAAAGAAAGAATGAGAACGAAAGAAAAGAACAAACGAATAACTTCTTATGGTTGTGCAATTAATTTTATATTCAATCAATTTTATTAAAATAACATACTATTCCAAAATATTTTGATTAGATTTGAGGTAGTTAATCTTTGTATTTAATATTTAAAATTTGGTTATCATAATGATAGTTATTTTACTAATCAATATTACAATCAATATTAATCATCAAAAATAATAAATTACACTTCTTTGTTAAAAATAAGAGAGAGATATAGAGAAAATCTTTGAAATTTTACTTTCAGTTAAGAAGTTTTACGTCAGTTTTAAGCGATATCTATTCTATGATTGATTTTACTATACAAATCCACGTGGTGAATACTATAAATCCTTTAGTAATCATTTGAAGAAACTATAAATTAGCAAACTCAAAAAGAATTGGAACGAAAAAGCCCTTACCTTTAATCGAAAAATACAACAGCTTCAATCTGGCGACTTATCGCGCGGACTGGCAAGAATATTCTGACTGAACGACTTCCATGTTCTTTTTCCTCGCCATGAGGCACTATATCTTACTTTTTCCCTTCTTTCTTTTATTTTTATAATTCAGTCAGGCCTTTCGGGAACCGGTTTGACCCCTTCCAACGAGAGGGAAATCGTTTTACGAGTCTTTAGAACATTCTGCATTCGGAACACGTGAAAGTAGACTCGTCCCCAGCGAAAGTCGACCTTTCTCGAGTAGACGTTTCTTGAACAAACGAGCTGTCGCTTAGTGTTGGTTTCCCCACCGCACATTGTTGACAGTTCTGTGTCCTCTTTCGTCTTTTTTTTTTTTTTTTTTTGTTATTTTAGTAGGCTTCTTTTTTTCGCGCAATATCCGTTTTGATTAGAAGTAAATTTCTGATGATATGTTGATCAGTTTGCTAACTGATAAGCAAAAATCGAAAGGAAACCATTTAGAGGCGGTTTTTGTTTTTCAGGCTACTCGCTATTCGGTTCATAAGTTTCTAATTATTCGTTCGTGAGACATATTCATTCAGCACTCGTTAATTGATTCAGTCACATTAAGACTCAGATTGGAATTGATTCGAGATTTTAAAATGAATCGATGTTTGATTGACTTTCAATTATTTCTAAGCAGTTAAGAGATTTAAAATGTAAATTATTCGTTTGTAAGACACAGTTATTCATTCAGCATTCGGTAACTGAAATAGTCATATTTGGACTTAATAGTCATAATTGAATCAGTCATATAAAGACTAATTATTCGAGATTGGAATTGATTCGAGAGTTTTAAATGAATCCAGGTTTGATTAACTTTCAATTAATACTAAGTATTTAAGAGATTTAAAATGCAATTATTCGTTCGTAAGACATAATTATAAATTCAGCATTCAATAATTGAATCAGATTGAATTTATTCGAGATTTTAAAATGAATCTATGTTCGATTAACTTTCAAATAATTCTAAATATTTAAGACATTGAAATTGCAATTATTCTTTTGTAAGACAGAGTTATTCCTTCAACATTCGTTAAATGAATCAATCATATTAAGTTTAAGATTGGAATTGATTTGAGATTTTAAAATGAACGATGTTTGATTAATTCTAAGTATTTATGAGATTTAAAATTCAGTTATTCGTTCGTCAGACATAGTTATTCATTCAGCATGGGATAACTGAATCAATCATATTAAGTCTGAAATTGGAATTGATTCGAGATTTTAAAATGAATCGATGTTTGATTGACTTTCAATTAACTCCATTTCAATTATTTTCCCTTTTTATTTTGTTCTTGATAATTCCTTTATTATTAAATACAACGCCTATTAAATAGATGAATTCGTGATAACTTTATATCAGTATTTGAAAGTTTAATCATGATGCAATATCCTATGATATGATGCATTTATATAGAAAACTAATGAAAGATAAATAAAATATAACGAAATTCTAAGGAACTGGTATGTCAAATAAATAAATAATAATAATAAAAACCGTTATATTTATACGAAATATAAGTTCTGATATTAGATTTTTTAATGTCCAAAAAAGATAACTGATGAAATAAGAATTGATATCAAGTAACTTTTTATCTCATTATTGAACATTTATAATAGCAAAATATAGTGCTATATTTATACATTAAATATTATGATGCATAAAAATTCGTTAAAAACTATTTTTTATTGGTTTGAGCTTTTTCATAACGAATTATTTTGCATTTGAAAATGTTGCTGCACTTCTTATTTAAACTATCAATGCTTCTAGAAATAAATAAAAAAAATTATCATACAAAAACTGAAACTTTCAGAAAGCAAAACAAAAATGTGTTCGTCAATTTAAAGAACATATATATTGCAATATAGATTAATTTCATACAAATAGTTATTATTTTATATAAGTTTGGTTGGTTTTAATAAAAACACAGTGATTTAAACTACTTTCTACGTTTTTCTCAGGATAAGCACATTAAATTGTCTGACACATATCCAAGACCAACTCGTAGTTACAATGTCAAAGGACTGCCTCAGGTGTAAGTCAGCTTAGTTTCAGAAAAGGGAAGTCTGGATGATGAACGTGACAGTGCGTGGCGCCATCTCACGTCAACACACATTATGCTTGATTGTTTGTTTTTCTGGTTTTCATCTTTACAACACATAAACTCCTTAAAATTCCTCTCAGATTGTCTTCCCTTACTTCGTCCGTTATTGACTGTTACATTATTTAACACAAAATTACGAGTATATAAAAAAATAACAGTACATTTTAATTAACTGTTAACTCTTTTATACAAATTAATGGTTAATTTTAATTAAGTGTTTTAATTAACTGTTAAATGAATTTTAATTAACTGTTAACGCTTTATGCACAAATTAATGATTAATTTAATTAAATGTTTTTAATTAACCATTAAGTTAATTTTAATTAAATGCTTTTAATTAACTGTTAACTCTTATATATAAATTAATGGTTAATTTTAATTAAATGTTTTAATTAACTGTTAAATGAATTTTAATTAACTGTTTACGCTTTATGCACAAATTAATGATTAATTTTAATTAAATGTTTTTAATTAACCATTGTTAATTTTAATTAAATGTTTTTAATTAACTGTTAACTCATATATAAATTAATGGTTAATTTTAATTAAATGTCTTAATTAACTGTTAAATGAATTTTAATTAACTGTTAAGGCTTATATACAAATTAATGGTTAATTTTAATTAAATGCTTTTAATTAACTGTTAATTTTAATTAAATCTTATATGTAAATTAATGGTTAATTTTAATTAAATGTCTTAATTAACTGTTAAATGAATTTTTAATTAACTGTTAAGGCTTATATACAAATGAATGATTAATTTTAATTAAATGTTTTTAATTAACTGTTAACTCTTATATATAAATTAATGGTTAATTTTAATTAACTGTTAAGGCTTATATACAAATTAATGGTTAATTTTAATTAAATGTTTTAATGAACTATTAAGTTAATTTTAATTAACTGTTTTAATTAGCTATTAAGTTAATTTTAATTAACTATTAACTTTTATATACTAATTAATTGTTAATTTTAATTAAATGTTTTTAATTAACTGTTTTAATTTTAATCAACTGTTAGTACAAATATACAAATTAATGGCTAGTTTTAGCCGTTAATTGTAAAGTCCCTTAACTTCTATGTGTAGATTAGGTTATGTACATAAAAACCATTCAGCTGGTAGTAATTTAGAATTAGAGCGTGCGATATTCAATATTAATTGGGAGAATTACCAAGAGAAATTCATTAAATTTTTTTAGTTATATTTTTTTTTATTCATACACATTTATTATACATAGAAACATGACTTCTTTTATGGGCAAGAAATTAAATTTCTAATTTAGTAAACATGTCTAGCATAATTAATTAATACATGGTATGCATAAGTGGGACAAGACACCCATCAACGTTCAGCGAGATAAAAAGAAAATTCCACAATCCCATATCAGAGGCCATCTAGTGTCAAGGTCGAGTATCAGAGTAGAAATTAACCATTAATTGTTCTTTTTCGTCAACAGAAGTTGACCATTAATTCTCATTAGCGTAATTAAATTAACAGTTACGTTAATATTACCGTAATCCCAGTAAATAGGGCACAGATTTAAATCGACTTATGCATGTTTTACAATCTCTTCTTTCAGAATCGAGGGTAATCGTGTCTGTATGAGCAATTATCTATTGATATTCAAGCTGTCTAATGAAGTTTTAAGGGTTTCCTTCCCTACGACAGACAAACTGGAGGCAATTAATAGCAAGAGTGTAGTGTCGATGTGGGAGTCAATATTTTAAATTTTTTTTTTTTTTTTTCCAATGCAGCTGGCAAACACTTAGACAATTATCTTTGATGACTTAAGGCAAGCGCTGCACCGACGTGTGGGAGTCATTATGTATTTATAAATATTTTTTGTATGAAGGTAAATATGTTTGTAATCATTATATAATTACAAACATATCGATATATTTATAAATATTTTTTGTATGAAGGTAAATATGTTTGTAATCATAATATAATTCATGTATTGTGGTGGTATAATTTATGTGTGTCTGTTGGAAGGGCATATTTGATGGTCACTAGCCATTACCGATTGCGAATCCGATCTATTCAATGGTTTGCGACACGATCTGACAGCTTAACGTGTTCTTTCTATGTTTTCCATTTCACATCTTCTTTATAAGATTATCCTATCCCACCAAGAAATGCTTTCAAATACATTTTTTGTTGTATGTATTCACACAAGAAACATTAGATTAACAGTTGCAATGATTAATGTTTATTTAACTTCTCAGTAATTCTAGATTTTTTTTTTTATATACCACTTGGTTGACAGCAACAGTCTGGACGGCAGCTTATGTTGTGAATGGAGCACCCGTAGGTAGAAAAGTGACTTGGCTCCGTATCGCTGAAAAGGAAGAAGGCAGTACCTACCCCACATTTGCGTATCGCATGGGAGAAAACCGGAAAGTTCCCACCAGGTACTCCGACTAACGAGGCATGATGCTGAACATCACAAAAGCCATCGAGTCACATCGTTTTTTGAAATAGCTGCTATCGGATTCAACCTCCGCCCTCATGCTCACAAGCTGCGAGCTTTGCTGAGTCAGCTGAGTCTACTGAGTAAGGGCCTATTTACATCTTAAGATTTGAAATTATATCTTACGATGGGAAATCCCATCCTTACGACGGGAAATCTTTTAATAAAAAAAAGATTATCTTTTATTAAAAAGATTTTCCATCGTAAAAAGCAAAAATATAACATTCGTCTAGCCTATACAGTTTATTTTTCACCGATATATTAAAAACAAAGAATAATTTTAATAGTGCAACTCATTTAAATTTAATTTATGTAGAAAGGTCAAATAGTAACAAAATGTCTAAAAACTCTCTGTATATTATGTAGAGATGAGACATTAAAATACTTAGTAACTACTTGATAACTTTCATAGAAAAATACATTGTTGATCATAAAAATGCAACATTATTCAAACAAATGATTATGTTATGATATTATCAATAATTATGCTTCTGTTTTTCGCTGATCTTCTGAGTCTCTGATCTTCATTTAGATAGTTAAATTAAGCTTCAAACATATGTTACATAAGCACCCATCTGAGTTTGACTCAGAAATAATTGTGGTATTATCGAGACTGCGGTTTATCCTTCTGGTAATGAAATCGATATTCTCTTAAATGATATCAAATCCCAGTTATGCGGATATAGAATCGACGGATACAGTATAGGCGGATACAACGAGAAACAAACTAACTGATGTGAACGTTTCCGCCGCCAAGCGTCAAGGTAGAAACTTCGTGTGATTTGGATGTTTTTGGAACACACTGTAATGTAAAGAACCTTCTTCTTCTTCATTGGCACAACATCCTCGTGGAAGAAGAAGGTGGGCCAAGGCCGTCTGTCTGCTGGCAGAGTTTGAGATAGATATTTTTTTTTCTTTTTACAGGGTATTTTGACAAGATTCTTTTATTTTCAAGATTTTTGACAAGGTTTTCATCCCTACGCCCACCACTCTACAGTCATATTAGATTGGGGGTCTGGTGACCGAGTGGCTAGCGCTCTGGCCCTCGGTACCGCAGGTTTCGGATTCGAATCCCGGCGGTGCATGGATGTTTCTTAGTGGTTCGGAATCCACTTTAAGCCGTAGGTCTCGGTCTCATTAGACATAAAGCGTCACAGAGCTCAATCAGACTTCTCACCCACATCATTCCCAAACTGTATACGGGCAACACAGTTCTAGCCACAATGATGTGGGAATGGTGTGGTAGTAGTTGTAGTCATATTAGATTGGGACCTGTGGTTTAAAATAGATTTCGAATTACTACAAATATTCATAAACTCGATCCGGAAACCTGAGGTACCGTGCGGCAGAGCGCTAGTCATTCGGCCATTACGCCCTTATAGAACCTTACCTTAATAATTAGGATGTGTTGATAATAACCTTTATTAGCCCATACCATTTGCTGTAGCGAGAAATATTTTCGAGATACTCGTTGCTGGGAGCATCTCTGAATTTACATAATAAACACCTGTGACTGTAATTTGACGCAAAAAGCTGCACATGGAAAATGAATAACATAACAGCATCTTTTCAGACGAATCTAAATTCCTCTACTGCTATAGAATTGCCTTACTCTGGTTTGGCGCCATTTTGCTATGTCTCGCCATATCAGTCCATCACGTAGCATTATGTTTTGGATTCTCCGCCTCAGTGCACATTGCTGATAAGCTCAATAATCACTGATTCATCTCCCTGTTTGGAATCCATTGTCCTTGAATTCTGGTTTCTTCCTTATTATCGGCATTATCTTGAGACAGGTTTTCAAAAACACAGATTCAGTAATGAAGACAGATTTCAAAGTTACCTAATATGGTATGCCCTGTTCAATAATTCTTCACTTTAAACAAGACTTTTCTCATTTATGTACAATCTATTAAAAATAATAAATAAATATAAATTAAATTAAATAATAAACAAAAGCCCAAATATCCTAGTGGTCAGAGCATCGGATTGTGAACCAGAAAGATACCAGGTTCTAATCTGACTCTCATTTTTGGGGGCTTGATGACCAAGTAACTAGTGCTCTGGCGCTCGGTACCACAGGTTTCGGGTTCGAGTTTCGACAATGCCACGGAGAGTTGTAGTGATTCGAAACCCATTTTAAATAGTAGGTCTCGGTCTAATAGGATCGTGGAGCGTTGTGGGGATAGTGTTACTCGCGTCCGTAGCATATTTTTAAGCTGCACGTGCACCCTGGGTAGTGATAAATGAGTAACAGCGGTGCAGCCTTTCCTTATGACATACGCTGTCTCTGTATTGCTAGCTGCATTAGAAAAAAAAACTATTCACAGTTTGTCACCCATCGAAAATATGTTGTTGATGACCGCCCAATAACTGCTACACAACTGGCTGTCAGTTAAGACATCAAATAAACTTGGGCAATACATGGAGTCAATATGGATTGACATACCCAAATTGTATGTCCAGATATTTATTCAAGGCCAACACCAGTAGCAGGCGTTATTGAAGCTCGTAGTAACATAATACATTTATTTTATTATTATTATTTATTTATTTTCCTGATTCCTGCAAGTTGAATGAGTTTTAATTTCCATCTTTATGGCTCCTGATAATAGTGTTATAAATGTGCATTTATAGAGTTTAATTTTAATTGGTCTAAATAGAGTCTGAGACATAAGATAAAAAATGAGGTAAGAATTTTCCTTTTAAACATAATCAATTTGTGGATGATTCACAAATACTGATAGTGTGCTTGCATTTCAATCAAGGACAGGCAGGCATAATCTTCGTATTCAAGGTCTTTAATAATTTCACTTTTGATATAATTATATGATAGTGACTGCGATAGCGCTACATTAAATTATTCATAATGGTACTAATTAATGCATGGTGGCCATTTTTTACCGCGTTTTCTTTATCTGAGAGTTCTCCGTATGAATAACGTTGAAAAGGACCAGATATCTTGGGAGTTTGTGCTCAGTTATTTATGTTTTATGTACGTTATTTATTTTAGGCGTTTTTTTTTTACGTTATTTATTTTAATGGAGTATTTGAGTTTAGGCTGTATTACATTAGAAAAAATAATTATTACCAAAGAGAAATCAGTTTGGTTTGTCGCTCTACGGTCATCTTCTGCGCACGAGGGCTTAACAGACGGGGACCTACAGTTTAAAGTGGATTACGAACCACTGCAAACATCTAACGCACCGCCAGGACTCAAACCCGAAACCTGTGGTACCGAGCGCCACTTGGCCATTCAAGCCCCTAGGAGAATTTCCATCTTAAAATTATTTTTACGTTAACTATTATTATTTAAAACGACATTCATTATTTTGATACCATTTTCTTATTAAAAGTATTTTTTTTAAACATTTAAAGAAATTTTTTTAACTTTGGAATTTGGGAACGAAGTGATAAGTTTGTAATTATTTAAAACTGTGTACTTTTTTTTTTACTTCTGTAAAGTCTCGGCCTATATTAGATCTATAACGGCTTCAAAAAAGAGGGTCACTTACGGGTTCATGGGAACACTTTAATTTTTATTTGCAAGCACTATATATATATATATATATATATATATATATATAAATAAAAATTAGTGCTTGCAAATAAAAAGATTAATTATTAATGTTTATTTCTTTGCATAATAATCCAAATTTGTATAATATATATACAAATAAGGATTATTATTATGTAAAAGAAATAAACATTAAAAATATAAATTAGATCACAAGTGCAAGATGAAATCACAAGTGAAGTGAAATCACTCCAAACTCGGAGATTCTCGAGTCTACGTCGAATCTCAAAGTCTGCAGCAGACCTTACTTATTACACAACGTGATAAACGAAACCACAAAGGACTCACTTTTAAAACAGTCGCAAACTCCTGCCTATTTAGTCACTTCAGAGAAAAAAAGACAAACAACACTTCTGGTTGACTCGTCGCGGAACTTTTTCTCTTCTTACTAAAAACCTGTTTTTAAGACAATCCATCAAGAAGGAAGGTCAGCTTCCCTCACTTCTCTTTGGAGTAGACATTTTTCTGCTCGTGGTCCATCATGATGGAACACGCATGATGTAGTCCATATTCAATTTCTAATTATTTCGACCTGTGACGATCGTAGATACATTAGCTAATTTCTTGGTCTCATTATCCATGACACTGAATATCTGCTATCAGATTTGAGTGGCAGGTTGTTCTCATTAGTACAAAACAATAATTGTATGTAATATAACTACCCACAACACTGCTTGTCTGCTGTCAAATTTGAGTAAGGGTTGTTATTATATACTTGTCAAATAACATACATTTCTCTCTCCTGGGAATGAAATGACAAAAATTCTTCCCGTGAAAAACAAATGCTACACTTCTATGCCAAAATTTGAAATTGTATTCTTACAATGAACAGAAAGAACTCATGCAATATGGGGATAATAACTGAACTGAAAATTTTCCATTTAAATTGAAAAATTATTTTTTAATAAAATAATAGTTTAAAAACACTAAAAAACACGCTTTTAGAACGAATTAATCAAACTAAAAAGTAAAAAATAATTGTTAACATAAGAATAAAATTACGGACGAGAAAATGAATGTCACTGTTCTAAAAGCGTGGGGTGCTTTGTATGACATTTTTAAACTAACTCTGCATTTCGGAATGAAACTAGTGAAAATATATAACGATTGATATCGAGCACCCCACGCTTTTAGAACAGTGAAATTTGTTTTCTCGTCAGTCATTTTATTCTTATGTTAACAATTATTTTTACTTTTTAGTTTGATTAACTCCAAAAGCGTGTTTTTTAAACTATTAATTTATTTTTTACTTCTTAGTTTGATTAACTCTAAAAGCATGTTTTTTAAAGTATAATATTTAAATGAAGTCCCGGTATGAAGGACTGGAACTATAGTTCTTACAATAATTTAATTGTGAGTAAAACAAAGGCTAAATGCGAATAGGTCGAGCCAGCTAGGACTCAACAAGCAATCTCCTGATCCGTAGTCAGGCGCGTTATCCATCGCGCCACTGTCCCACATAGGGTTGAATGTCTTAGGTACTTTCATTCTGCATGGGTTAAATTGCTCTTCATGAGTTAAAATATCCTGGCGATCCTAATCATGATGAGATAATAAACTTATCGAAATATTTTATTGTCCTCGGTCCTTGATAAATCTACAACGTTTAAATTAAATCGGATCGCTTAAAGTAGGGAAAAATCGAGCCCAAAGAGTCAGTTACGAACAAACAAACATACAGGTGAAACTAATAAAAGCGTATTAAAAATCAGATTCAATGAAATGAAAACAATGAAAAATCAGATTGGTATTGCGGTTAGAAAAGAACTTTTGCAATTAGTGATACGAGTAGAAAAAAAATTTTTATCCTCTTCACAAGATTAAAAAAAAAAAAAAAAAAAAAAAAAAAAAAAAAAAAACAGATTCAACTTTGTCAACTGACTTATTAGATGCAAATGGTGAATTGTTAACTGAATACAAAATTTTATAATGACCATTGAATAATAGGTTAGTCCTCTCTATAAAAATTAATTTAATTAGATATTGTAATCAATTTTCTTAATCCAACCATCTCAGCAATTGTAGCTTCATTGTTTCTTTTAAATAAAAGGAGTGATCGTAGGCTTGATAAAGTATTTTATCATTATCATTATCATCGTTTTATCATTAGTTTCCTTACATAATATTTTATTATTCATAATTCGAATCGAATTGCTTTTGTGACAGTAAAATTATTGTTATTTTAAACAAAAGCTAATAGAAAGCATAATTCAGTTTAAATAATTAATTCGGCAATCAGCGTTATATCGTGATTTGTAAGCAATCATATTTCATTGGACTTTCAGTTATATACCTTTTCAAATAATCATTACTACCTTTTTTATAATGAGGAAGGAAAACTGAGATTTTCAATGTAAAATTTAAAATAAATTTATTTTATTTTATCATTGAGACATGCCATATTTTCCATGCAACAATGAATGCGGGAAAATAGTAAAAAAAAAAAAAAAATTTATGATGCTGTTTTCCATTGTCTAATCATTGTCTTACTACTGTGCCCAAAAAGTAAGACCAATTTTTTTTCTTCCAAAACTCTTTATTTATTCTTCCAAATTTATTTCATCGCCTTCAAAGTAATCCCCTCCGGACACAATGTACTTATGCCAACTTTTTTTCCAATCCTCAATACATGCTAAAAAGTCATTGGCCGGAATGGTCTTCAAAGCTTGCGCCGATTCACTTTGAATCTCTTCAATCGGATCAATACGGTGTCCCCGGAGTGGTCTTTTGAGTTTAGGGTATAGCCAGAAGTCGAACGGTGTGGATACGGTGGTTGTGGAACGATATGGGTTTCATTTTTGGCGAAAAATCACGAAGGACCAATGCAGTGTGAGCTGGCGCATTCAGTGTTTTTGGTACCAATGGAGATTTGACGCGTTTGAAGCCCAAAATGGAATTGACCGATCCTTTTGAAATTCCAATATCCTCAGCAAGATCTCTAATTGTAAATCGACGGTTTGCAAACACCAAATCTTTTTATTTTTTTTTGTTGATGGTCAACAATAGGGCTCTTCGTCTTCAACGCGTTCTCTGCCTTCTTTAAACTGTTTATACCACTTATAAGCTTTTTCCGATATAGGAATGCTCACCGAAGGCCTTCTGCAACATTCTATACGTTTCCGCAGAAAAAATTTAAAGCATGTTCTTTGTTCAATTAATTCAGACATTTCAAAAATCGCCGAAATCAGTTTTAGCGTCTCACAAAACCAAGCGTAACTGAAACACTAATGAATATTTTGACGTCAAATTTCACACAGATGTCAAGGGCAGTGCCAGCAACCTAAAAAAAAAAAAAAAAATTGAAATTTCGTAAGTCCCGGTAATTATAAATTGAAAATTGGTCTTACTTTTTGGATTAAGTTAGAGATGTTTACAGAATCTAAATTGGTTAATTTCATATTCAATGCTTTTGGAAAATTCTCAACTAAAAGAAATTACACAGATGGTTTAAAATTCCAATACCGAGTATCATAACTAATCATTACTATCTTTGTTTTTGTCTGCAAAGGAAAACTGAGATTTTCAATGTGAAATTTAAAAAAATTTATCTTAATATGCCAGTTGAGATATGCTAAATTTCCCATACAACAATCAAACAGAACAATGAAATGATTCTGTTTTCCATTGTATGATCACTATAGTATGTCTTAAGTTACAGACGTTTACGGAATCTAAATTAGTTAATTTCATATTCAATGTTTTCGGAAAATTCTCAACTAAAATAAATTACACTGATGGCTTTTAAAATTACAATACCAAGAAGGAAAGATAAAGTTAAAGTAATAATATATTAGTTAAAGAAGCTATTTTATTATTGTTATTTGAAGCTATTAAAGAATAAATTTTAGTTAAAGAAATTATATAGTTTAAGAAGATTAGAAAAGTGAATTAATTATATATTTGACGTACAATACATAATGAATTTTATTAATATAAGAATGAAAAGATTTTTTCTGATGCATTTGGTAATACAGAGACAATTATCTTTATGCCCTAAGCAAGGGCTGCACCGATGTTACTCATTTAGCACTAACCAGGAGGCACGTGTAGCTTGAAGATAGGCTACGAACACAAGTAACACTATCCAGATACCATCCTTAAGAGTGTTCATCCTAAACTGTAGTAGTAAAATGTTTTTTTTTCTAATATTGCTGCCACATTTACAGAGACTATTATCTTTCTGCCTCAAGAAAGGGCTGCACCGACTTTACTCATTTACACTACCCAAGTGACGCGTGTAGCTTGAAGATAGGCTAAGAACGAGAGTAACACTACCCCCACAACGTTCTGTCAAATCATATTAGACCGGGACCTACAGTTTAAAATGGATTAAGAACCACGTTTGCAAACATCCATGGTACCGCCGGGACTCGAACCAGTCTAGCAAATTTATACTACCGAGAGCCAGCCACTCGGCCACCGTTGGTTTTCCCAACAAGAATGAAAAGATTAAATTTCCAATATCTTTTCTATGCAGTAATATTCAAAAATTACTGCTGTGATGATTCCAGTGAAAACGGGGTTTTCTTCTTCCAGGGCCAGTTCAAGGTCCAATATACCTTAAATCGTGATGTGTTTCCATCTGGTGCTTTGCATATAAATATAGATAAATTTTGTGTAATGGAGACCAAGGACTGAAGAAAAACACTACTTTAGATTTAGGTTTGTCGTTGTATGGTCATTTTGTGCACACTTTGGGTTAATTAGACCGGAACGTACAGTTGAACGTGGATTAAGAACCCCTCACAAACACCCATGCCACTGCCAGGATTCAAACCTGAAGCCTGTGGTACCAAAGACCAAAGCGCTAGTCATTTGACAGGCCACACACTAGTTTAGGAGAAATATATTTCATAAAACTGTAATTCTTTACAGTTATTACTCTTTAATTTTCCTTTCTTTAAAAAGTTATATAGTTATTTTGAAGATAGCAAATCGAAAACAGATTTATCAATATATAATATATATAGATTTATATATTGTTAAAAAAAAATAGTGCAATGTCTGAGAATTAAGAAAACATAAAAATTTACGAATTAAAATTTCCTTTATAATTCTGTGCTCATAGAATAGATAATAAACTGGGTGAAAGATGTTTCTACAGTGACAGTATTTTTATCAGTAAATCCGAAATAATAATAGAAAATTGCAAGAAAAATAAAAAACGACCACTGGTACAATTTTTGTACTATTGCCCAATTTGAACCCCTGGAGTGAGCTACTGTACTACACCACTTTAGAGATTCTCTGAAAAGCTAATTAGATTCTATTTGTGTTACACTTTACAAAAATTTAGTAAGCGTCCAAGTAGCCAGCTTGACAACAGTGAAACAAGTTCAGAAGTGCATGTCTTATTAACATTTTAATTGGTTTATCACTCTATGGTCTTTTTTTGCGCAGTTTAGACTAGAACCTACAGTTTTAACGTGAATTCAAACCACTAACAAACATCCATGTCACCGCCAGGATTAAAACCTGAAGCCTACGGCACCAATAGCCAGAGCGCTAGTCAATTGGCCCCCTTTGATATTTTAAATAATTTTATTGTTTGATAGATGAAGTTTTTAATAATAAAAGACCTATGATCAACCCTTCGGCTTTGCCATCTCACAGCTATTGGCTGGTAGATAGCAGCCATAATACAGCTCTTTATTTGTATTAACTAACCATAAATATCTAATATTTTTTTTTATATAATTGGCTTTCTTGTAAACATATCTTTACTAAGGGCTGTGCAACATCAGGAATTGACAAGATGCCGTTTAGATGTTCAGTTTCATTAATTAATTTGTAAAAGTTTCCATTCCAAAATAGTGTGGATATCATCATTTAACTAATTTTTTTAATGAATCAATCTCAGGTAAATCAATAGTATTGAAAAGGCTATAATCATAATACTGCTATAATTATAAACAAGTAATATAAAAAATAAAAATTTTTAAGTCAATTCTTACTTTTTTTCACTTTGCGGAAATTTTTTCTAAATAATTTTTCCATTTTTTAAGTTTATCTAGCGCCATCTATTGGTAGATATATGCAACTTAAATCTAAAAAAACTAAAATTAATTAATTAAATTTAATTACTGAATTAATATTTGGAAAAACTGTATTAACATCAGTGTCATCCACTACAAGTTTAAAAAAAGTGTATTTGAACTTGAGTGGATGAATAAAAAGTATTTTATGAACGATTGAAAATTTGAACAAGATATATATAGGGGAGTGTGAGCTAATAGAAGGAATTGAATAATAAACTGACTCCTTTTTTTCAAATAATGGCTATTGCATTATTTGAAGAAGGATCAGAATTGAAATCCCGTACAAGACAATGGATGTGATTGTGGTATGGGCGATACACATACGTGGGTCACTCTGAAATTTTTCAGATACGGCTAAATGGTACAAATTTAACTTACCAAATCTTAAGAGTGTTCAAAGTAGTCCCCTCCAACATCAAATCACTTTTGCGGGCGATTTTTCCAAACATTAAATGCTGCACGCCGTCCATTTCTTGAAATTGATGAAAAATATGCTTTTATAGTCTCATCAATCCCATCTTCAGAATGAAAACGGAGACCACGTAAATTTTTCTTGAGATTAAATAAAAAGCCAAAAGTCACACATAGCAAGATCCTGGGACTATGGTTGATGTTCTATCACTTTGATGTGTGTTTTTTTTTTTTAATTCGACTGTCTATCACGCCGTATGAGAAGATACGTTATCATGGTGAAGCATGAATCCCCTTACATTCACTTCTTGAAGAATTTCTGGAAGACACTTTGTGGTGTATTAGTTAGCTGTGACTGTCTTCTGTCCCTCCAGCTTGACGGCTTTGACCAGTCCCGTACTTCTGAAGAAAACGGCATGCATTACTTTTTTCATTGCTAGTTGTCTTTTGCCATTGTTAATTGGGAGTCATCTTCAAAGACCCATATTTTACTTTCTTGTCGTGTTGGAACGTCAAAAAAACGGTATGTAAGTTTCATCACCAGTTATGATTTTAGAAATAATTCGGTGTCCACTATCGTTAAGTAATTTTATGGTTTCTTTGCAGAATCAGATAGGCTCCGTTTTTTGTGTTCTGTTAAATTATGGGGGACCAAACGACAAACTAATTTTTTCATATACAGTTCTTCATGAATAATCCTATGCATAGCTGCGGATCCAATGTTAAGTTTCTTCTGTATCATTTGGTAAGTGCAGCGATTATCATCGACTAACATTTTTCGTATGGCCGACACATTTTCTGGAACTACAGTTGATGAAGGTCTTCCTGTGTGTTCTTGATCCAGCAGAGAACTTCGACCTCTACGAAATTCTGTAAACCATCTAAATACAGTAGCACGAGATGGAGCTTCGTCTCCATATGCTAGTTGTAGACGTTAAAGGCATTCTTCTTGATTTAACCACACTTTAAAATCATGAAAAATTATAGCGCGATAATGCTCTCGTGTTAATTCCATTTTAATTTCATCCAAAATCTATTCTATGACATCTAAATTGCAATTATTGCCCCAAATTATTGTCTACATCCATAAAAGAGTTCATATTTACAAATTTAACGAATAATTTTTTCCTACGTTTGTCGTCTGCCACTGTATCAAAAATTTCAGAGTTACTCTCGCATAACAAATTCGCCATTTATCATGGATACTCTTAGCAGATTTTCGAACCACTACCTAACAATAAGTAGGAAAATGTGAATGCTAAATTACAAATCAAAATATTAGTAAACCAAATGTTTTGCAACATAGACATGAAGTAAATACATTTATTTTTCTAAATAAAATGAAGGAAATTTTCTGAATAATTTTTTTATCAGAAGATAAACACATCAATTAAATAAAAGGCATGGAGGAAAATAGCACTTTGCGCTTTGTTTGTTTAGGAATGGACCGTTCACATAAAAAATAATTTACGAGAGGAAAATCTATTTTAAATGCTTGGATGAGTACCTTAAAACTTACGCCTTGCTTAATTTTCACTGACATTTTTTTTGTATTAATTATGTGTCCACAATTGTCAGATTTCTCATTCAACTTATTAAATTCGCTCTTCCAAGTAGTAACGGGAAAAACTATATTGACTGAATACATGAAAATGTTTGTATTTTAGTCAGTTCTGAGGAAATGGAGATTGGTTTGGTTTGTCGCTCTACAGTTATTTTGTGCAAACTTTAGGCGAATTCGGCTTGGATAGGGCGATTGGAAACTTAGGCGATTCGGCAGTTTAACATGGATTTCAAACCACTAATAAACATCCATGTCACTGCCAGGATTCGAGGCTGAATCACCAATGGCCAGCCAATCAATTGACCATATGGCCGCCCTTGTAATAGATTCAGTTTTAGCAGGGATCCCCACGATAGCACTTGCTGTAATGCACTTATATTTTTACAACCTTCAATTGATGGTCCTTCAGGGAAACAAAAATACTCACCTACTTGACAGGGAAGTAACTATGTGAAACACGAAGTCCCCAATGTATTTGGACACCAGGCACTTTGGTTTGCCTCTCTACGGTCATTTTCTGACACTTTGAGCTAATTAGACCTGGATCTACTGTTTAAAGGGATTCCGAACCCCTAACAAACATCCATACCACCGCCTGAATGCGAACCTGAAGACTGTGGTACCAAGGGACAGTGCATGAATACCCATCAGGCCGAGAGAGAAATGGAGAGACTTCATGGTGATTGTAAAAGCATGTGTTAAAATTTCATATCGGAAGTAAAGCTGCCTGATAATAGTTTTTACCAATTTTGATTGTCAATGCGAGGCGATTCTATTATTTATTCGAAGAAAGAAGTGAGTCAGCTTATGATTTTCAATAATAGTTTTCAGGGACAACACACACACAAAACAAATCTTTCGACAAGTACAGTATCTAACATACTATGCGAAATACGAGGTCCATGATAACTTTAAAATATAAGGTCGAGTTTACAATATTCCTGATTGTAAAGGATAAAATTCCTTATTTACTATAATAATTATAGGTTCCAATTGGTTTTATATTACATCGCATTTTAGTCAATAAAGTGTAAACATGTAACAGATGCAATTTTAGCCGAGATTCACCAAGGGAGCACTTACTGTACTGCAGTCACGTTTTTACAAACTTCATTTAAAAGTCCTTCTGGGACACAAAAATCTCCCTCTACTTGTCTGCCGGTGGCACGGATATTTGTAAGTGGTTCGGAACCCATGTTAAACTGTAGGTCTCGGTATAAATTTGCTTAAAGTGTGCACAAAATGACAGTAGAGAGACAAAAAAAAAAAACTACTTGTTAAGGATTTGGTTTTGGTTTGCCGCTCTACGGTCATCTTGTGCACATGAGGGCTAAACAGACCGGGACCTACAGTTTAAAGGGGATTACGAAACACTAACAAACATCTGTGCCTCCACCATGATTCGAACCTGAAGCCTGTGGTACCAAAGGCTTCATTTGGTCATTTGGCCATCAGCCCGCCAAGGGTTTTTAGGGAAGAGTACTCCAACTTATAGATTTATCATGGCCATTGCATCATAGACATGGAAGCTGTTCATTCGTCTTCCATATCGAATTTCAAAACCAGCTTTATTAGTTCATAAATTATTTCTTCATTCATAACTTAGTTCATAAATTAGTTCCTTCACTTTATTAGTTGATAAATTAGTTCTTTTACTTTATTAGATCTTTAATTAGTTCTAATTCTTAGTCTCGATTAATTATGTGAACAGGCAAACATTTCTTTCAGAGTGAAGTACATTTGATTGGGAGAAAAAAAAAGGTTGAGTTAAATTGTAATCTTTTTTAATTTTCAATTTAAAAACATTTTTATCTTTTTATGTTTGTATTCCTTTTCTATGTATCGAACCATATAAAATTGTCTATCAATTTCCATCATTGCAGATAATCTTTATCCGTTCTTACTTTAAGAAAATATTTACGACTTTCCTTTAGACTGTGTTTTGTCGCTGCATATTAAGGAAAAACGAATGGCTGTTATCTCCTGTTAGTTCCTTTTATAAATTATCTTAAAATGACAATTTTGAAACTTAGCATTTCCTTCTGTGTTTAACTGGTCATTCTCTTCTTATGTCTCGTGATTTAGTTTCACAACTTTTTCAAATAACATAACTTTTGTTCGCAATTATCCTGTCAGACCATTCAGTTCAGTTGGAAGGGGTGAATGAAAAATGAATCGATAATAAATTTACTGATTTTTCGAGATACAGCAGTTCAAAAACATCTCGATTATGACTTACAATTATTTAAATGAGTTCATGAAACTGGCGATTGAATTTTGAAAAGACTTTTTCCCCTCTAAAATAAAAGCTGACACTACTTCCTAATACATTATAAATCATGAAATTACAAAATTATTTGAACAGCAAGCTATGGAAATGCAACAATTTGTCCAAAAAAATTGCCAGGCACAGTTCTCTATATTTTTTAGCAATCCTTTAAGACGTCCACTGAAAAAAACTTAACAAGTCTCACCTCCCTAAGTAAAGCAATTAAAAAAATATCTTCTCTTACAGTAACTACTCCAATTTCTCACATTACATTCATGCACACATACTGATGCATCCCATAGACGCATATATTTTATACAAATATGCAGGCATACAAACATATACATTCTGATACATTCAAACATAGACATTCGTTTACATATAAACTTTCATACAAAGGAACATGCATATATGCATATATACATACATAAACTTGCATACATGAATTCACGTACAATACATAATACATATACTCATATACATTGAATACACACATACTTTACGCATAAAAATACAAACGCATGAACTATACGCACAAACGCATATATTTATATCCATACGTACTTACTAAAATAGACACAGGTTAATGTATGTATATCTTCATGTATATTTATACTTCGATCCATACCCATACCAGTAAATGCCTACTCATGTAGAAATACTTATTCAAACGTAGTCATAAATGTACGTGTTTATATAGATAGTGCATATGCGTACGCAAAATCAATTTGATTTTGTATGATGATTTGATTTGAAATCAAATTTGATTTTGAAATTATAATTATAAAGTGAATTTGGCCTGCAACATGATGAATTCGGATTGCCAACTTCTATGAATGATTATAAATAATTTCAATAAAATCTTCTGAAATATTTATACACACTCATGCAGGACAGTTACTCCTAAACGTTCAGGTCAATTAGTCCAAAATGCAATAACCTCACATCTCCCTGGTCATATACACTCAAGAGCCAAAACATTATGACCACCTGTCAATATCGAGTTGGCCCACCTTTGGCGCGCAACACAGCTTCAACCCGCCTTGCCATGGATTAATACCACCACTTAATACCAGTTAAATACCACTTCCACCTGATCACGTGCCTTCCACGTCATCCAGGTGAGTTCATTGCAAAATGAAGGGGTGGTCATAATATTTCGGCTCTTGAGTGTATATGGGTTGTATTCAGTATATCATGATGTGGAACACGACATTAAAAAATGAACAATGATCAATAGGAAAATAAGCTCATGATCCGATTCATTTAAATGGTGTCAAACCAATTCATGAATTTTTGTCTATCAATCGAAATGAAGGAGTGCTACTTGGCGTTTATGAACCAAATCTTATCCTTCTAATGTTAGACTCAATAGATTTGGTTTAACTTCTCCGATGTGCTGAAAAACAATAAATCAGAAACCGAGCTACATATTCTATTTAAATATATTAAATATGAAAAAAAAGAGAAAAAAAAAAAAAAAAAAAAAAAACATTTGAATATAAGGTCTTATCTTAATCCTGGTTATTTAATATGTCCAACGATGCTTACTGCAATTCAATATCAGTTATTAATTTCCTACTGAAAATTACATTAGTTTTCTTGCGTTCAGTTTTTATTTTGTCTCCTTTTTAAGTGGCAGATGTTCTGCTCATTTCATTCCTTTTAACTACCTTTAAAAACGGTCAATATTTGTTGATTTGCAGATTATCTTAGGATCTTTCTTCTTTTTTTTTTTTTTTATCGCTGTCTGATGGCCAATTGGATAGTGCTCTGGCCTTTGGTTCCACAGGCTTCAGGTTCGAATTCTGGCGGTGGCATGGATGCTTGTGAGGGGTTCGGAATCCACGTTAAACTGTAGGTCTCGTTCTAAGCCTAAAGCGTGCAAAAAATTACCGTAGAGTGACAAATCAAATCTCAATAGTAATTGTATAAATTGAGATAATGCAGCTGACGCGAGCATTTAAGCAAAGCACTTAGTCGAGTCAAGTTCAACACTATGTGTGTATCTATATGTATATACAAGACTTCAAATAGGAGAAAATTAAATAGGTTTACGAATACAATTCTTATACATTGTAATACGAGTGCTGTTTTTTTTTCATATATATATTTGCAGCAACAATAACTGCTTTTTGTGCATAATGCTTTACCTGTTAACTAAGTTAATTTTTATACTTACACAACATTCAGTTTTTAAAAGGAGCACTTAACTTCTACGAACTGCTTCGCATAGAGAAATATGCAGTGGTTACGGCCCATCAAAAAAAAAAAAAAAAAAAAAAAAGTATTTGCCAGCTAAAAAATCTCGTTGAATAAAGAAAGGATTCAACATCCCGGAGGCACCTCTTTCCTACATCACAGATATGGCACGAATTTGGACCAATGTTGCCTTCCACTGCCAACCGGACATGGCTGTCTTCCGGTCTATCTTTCCTATTCGGAACTGTCCCATTATAGAGTTCTCTCATCGAACTTATTCTTCTATCTTATCGAACTACATTTTTTTAACCCATTACCAGGAAGCCAGAGTCAAGTCGACACATTTTTTTTACCATTCATTTAATTTGTTCTTTCTCTTTTTTTTTTCCCTTCTGTGTCCTTTCTCACATTTTTTAAATTGTTTATTTCCACGTGTGTCCTTTCTCACATTTTTTTTATTTTCTACGTATATTCTTTCTTATGCTTTTATTATTTTTTTCTCATGTGTTCTTTATGATGTTTTTTATTATTTTTTTTTCTCGTATGTTCTTTTAATTATTATTTTATTATTTTTTGTGTATTCTTTCCCCTATTTTTTTAAAAATATTTTCCCTCGTATGATGTTTTTCAAAAATATTTTCCGGGTGTCGTTTCTTATGCTTTTATTATTTTCTGTTGTGTCTTTTCTCACAGTCAAAAAAAAAAAAATTTTTTTTTTTACTTGCTGTATCCTTTCTCATTTTTTTTTCAATTCCTTCTATTAGCTCACATTCTCCCTATATATATCTTGTTCAAATTTTCAATCGTTAATAAAATACTTTTTTTATTCATCCACTCAAGTTCAAATACATTTTTTAAGCTTGTAGTGGATGACACTGGATGTTAATACGTTTTTTCAAATATTGATTCAGTAATTAAATTAAATTAATTAATTTTATTTTTTTTAGATTTAAATTGCATATCCACTAGAATTGCATATCCAATAGATGGCGCCAGATAAATTTTAAAAAATGAATGAAAATTATTTAGAAAGGACTTTCTGCAATATAGTGAAAAAAAAAATGGGAATTGACTTTTAAAAAAAAAAAAAATTTTATATTACTTGTTTTTTTAAATATTTCCCCTCGTATGATGTTTTATAAAAATATTTTCCGTGTGTCCTTTCTTATGCTTTTATTATTTTTTCGTTGTGTCTTTTCTCATAGTTAAAAAAAAAAAAATTTTATTTTTACTTGATGCATCCTTTCTCATATTTTTTTTTTATTACTTTTCCTCGTTTCGACAATACCATCAATTGTCAATGGGGGAGATTCTTTACAGTCAATGCTGCAAGTACCGTCTATTGTCGATGTGAGATTCACTACAGTCAATGCGGTAAATACCGTCTAGTATTGTCAATACGAGATTCTCTACAGTCAATGCGACATGTACCTTCTATTGTTGATGTGAGATTCGACATGCACAGTCTATTTTCGATGCGAGATGTACTACAATAACATCTAGAATTACCCTCGATGTCGATGTAAGATTACATTATCTATACAGCTCTTTAATAGAGCTACCATCAAAAATCCAGGATTGGATATTAGAACACGCCTGGTTATTGTAGTAATTGACGATCAGGGATTCACTGATGAGAGGACTGTCTTAAGGAATGAGCAACTATTTCGCAATTGCGAATCATATGAAAAGATTCAAGAAACTTCGAAGCAACTGATATCACTGATGAGAGGACAGTCTTAGGAATGATTTTACAATTGGGCAACTATCTTGCAATTCGAATCATATTAGAAAAAGATTAAGAAATGCACTGATATCCCTGATTAGTCTTAAGGAATGATTTTACAAAGGGCAACTATCTTGCAATTTCGAATCATAGAAAGATTCAAGAAAGCAATTTAACTGATGTCGCTGATGAGAGGACAGTCTTAAGGAATGATTTTACAAAGGGCAACTATCTTGCAATTGCGAATCATATTAGAAAAGATTCAAGAAACTTCGAAGCAATTTAACTGATATCACTGATGAGAGGACAGTCTTAAGGAATGATTTTACAAAGGGCAACTATCTTGCAATTGAATCATACGAAACTTCAGCAATTTAACTGATATCACTGATGAGAGGACAGTCTTAAGGAATGATTTTACAAGGGGGAAACTATCTTGTAATTGCAAATCATATTAGAAAAGATTCAAGAAACTTCGAAGCAACTGATATCACTGATGAGAGGACAGTCTTAAGGAATGATTTTACAAAGGAAACTATCTTGTAATTGCAAATCATATTAGAAAAAGATTCAAGAAACTTCGAAGCAATTTAAGTGATATCACTAGAAGGAAGATTTTACAAAGAAACTATCTTGTAATTCGAGTCATATTAGAAAAGATTCAAGAAACCTCGAACAATTTAACTGATATCACTGATGAGAGGACAGTCTTAAGGAATGATTTTACAAAGAGAAACTATCTTGTAATTGCAAATTTTAAAAAGGGCAACTATCTTGTTGCAAATCATGATTGCAAATTTTACAAAGGGCACTATCTTGCAAAATCATATTAGAAAAAAAGATTCAAGAAATTTCGAAGCAATTTAACTGATATCACTGATGAGAGGACAGTCTTAAGGAATGATTTTACAAAGGGCAACTATCTTGCAATTGAATCAAATCACATTGAAGAGAAGACAATCTTAAAAAGATTTACAAGGGCAAATATCTCGCAATTGCGGATCCTATCAGAAAAAATTCAAGAAACTTCGAAGCAATTTATCCAAAGGATGCCATTTTTCAAACCAGTGACTATAGAACATGCCACCAACGAGAAAAGAACCAACATTCAAGAACTACCACGGGAACACGAGTATATCAGGAATTAAACGAAAAAATGCACAAGTCATTGGGAATTCTTTAAAAACAAATTCAGATAAATAAGCACGGAGTTATACAAAAATAAATAAATCTAAAATAGCATGAATAAAACGAGCAGAAAAAATGTGAATTTCGGTTTTTCTGTACTCTTCATAAAAGCATTTAAAAATCACAGGCAAGCAGGAAGCACCGGCAGGAATTCCGCTTTACAGAAACCAGCATTTACGTATTTATCCATAAATCCCAATATCGTAGTCTACTTCCGGCTTACCTTACAAATATATGTTCGTAAGTTCTGTTTCATAGTACATCCGTTTTGGGTATTTGAAACAAGTCATAAGCATTAGAAATCGTGAAAAACCGGTGATAAGAATCTAATTTCAGACAATATTGTTCTCGCATGTTCTTCTCTTCGCACTCAATAATATATAACTGAGAAATTAATGGAATTAATGATGGTACATAATTAGCAAGTGTAAAAATACAGATAACTCACATCTATATTCATAATCTGCGGTTTTATAAAATTCAATAGTATATGTTTGTGATGAAAATTTAAAAAAATTCTGGTTTGGAAAATTTATATACGGAATGTTTATGTTTATATTTAAATATAAAATGCATAATAAAATGAGAGAGATGGTAAATGAAATTTTTTTTTAACATTTATTTATTTTTAAATATCAACATTTATATATTATCTATTTGTACCATTTAAACATTTATTTATTTATTTAAATAAATAAATATTAATATTATAACATTATACCACTTAATACTGCATTTATTTATTTATTTTCGCCAGAGTTATCGTAGCTTCTTTGTTCGTGCAAAGTCAGCCAGTTCCTATCACATGTGAATTAAAAAAATTAACCTTTAAATACAGAAATTATGAAGTTGAATTAAATCATTATATTATCAATACAGTTGCAGTTAATTAAATGAAAAAAAAAAAAAAAAACCCCATACTTTTTATTTAATTTTGTTTGCAATTTGTTTCGTAGTTAATTAATTTATTCTTTTGCGATACTTTATGAACTATGTAGTATAGGGCCTGAATAGCCAAGTGTTTAGAACTCTGCAATTCGAGGCCACAGATTTCAGTTCGAGTCCCTGCGGTGACATGGACGTGCGTAGTGGTTCGGAATCCCCTTTAAACCGTAGGTACCGATCTAACAGGATTGTAGAGCGTTGCGGGGGGTAGTGTTACTCCGCGTCCATAACTTATCTTCAAGCAACACTACAAGCACTTCCTGAGTAATGCTAAGTGAATAACGTCAGTGCAGCGATTGCCTTAAGGCATCCAAGACTAAGTGTTTGCCAACTGCATTAGAAAAAAAAAACTTTATGATTTACGTAGTGTAGGGCCGGAATGGCCGTGTGTCCAGAGTTCTGCAGTTCGGTGCCACAGGTTCTGAGTTCGAGTCCCGGCTGTGCCATGGATGTTTGTAGTGGTTCGGAATCTACTTTAAACCGTAGTTTCCGGTCTAATAAGATCGTAGAGCGTTGACTTCAGATTTTGTCAGTTTTCAACCCTCGTGGTTCCTTGCTAAAGTGAAGCTGCATATTACCTTTAGCCATGGGCCATTTGCCTGCGACAGGGTCTCCTGGACCTGGCGTAGGGTTTCCTGTACCAGAGGGATAAATAACAACAACATTACGTAGTATGTCATTTTATTATTTGGTGAAATGGTATAGAAATTCTTTGGATTTCCTAGTCTAGAAAAACTATTTGACTACGAGAAAAACATTTTTTTTTTAAATTAATACCCCACTATTTTAACGTTTGTCCTTGTGTTTTATTTATAGTGATATTAAATGCTGATATTACTGGAAATTGCAGTCTTTTGAATTGAAACGGCAATTTGATAAAAGAATAAATACAGTTTTTCCTTTATTTTTCCTGACATTATTTTCGCTTCAATTACATTGTTTGATAACTGTCTCACGGCCATTCTTGTTTCATTGCATAATCATGGTGAATCTAAATTCCATAACAAAATAATGGGTGATGTTATCTTTAGCATTAAACAATGCAAATGTATTCCTAAACTTGCATCGAATACAAAAATTCGACGGGAAAAATTTTCACTTTCATTTGCATCAATAGTACAATTTATGGATTTGTAAATTTTCCCTTGCCAGGGAATATGCGGCCTGTTGGCTAGCACTTTGGTATCATAGGCTTCAGGTTCGAATCCTGATGGTGGCATGGATGTTTGTGACGACGGCGATTTGTAGGTTTTATGGAGCACCTTGGTTGCTGGGCAACCTCTAGCTCGTTCTTTGCAATGAAAAGGAAGGTGCATTAGCGTTAAGCCCATTGCATTACATTTGAATAATTTAAGAAGAAAGGAAAGTACTTTATTTTATATATTAATATAATTATTAAATTTAAAAGTAAATAAAATTTTAATTACGAATAAAGTTAAAATAAAAAAAGCGGATAAAGAGATTACATGGTAACTAATTCAAAAAGAAAGATTTGTTCGGAATCCACTTTAAACTGTAGGTCCCGGTCTGTTTAGCTCTCGTGTGTGCAATATGACCGTAGAGCGACAAACCAAACCAATCTCTAAGAAAATTGTTTTGAGTTTTTAAATCAATATCGTCAACTACTTCAATTTCTTACTGCTAAAATTGCTCTTTCAAATAACCAATTTGAATTTGAGTGATTTTCAACAATATTCGGATACATTTCATATATTAATTTATATTGCCTGGACTATTAATGATATTACATAAATCATTCATAAGTTAAATTTGACCAATTACAGAATAAATTGGTTGAGTGTCTTCTACATTCTACAGTCCAGTCACATTAATGTGACCACCTGTCAAAAGCCAGAACATACACTCTTGTATTTTCGGGTTTTTAAGGAGTGTGGTATTAAGTGGAATTCTTTATATACACTCCACTGCAATGTGCTGCCTTTTGTGATTGGTTATTTCACTTTGACGTCGAAAGTAGGTGGTGGTCACATTAATGTGACTGGACTGCGTATATCAAGGAGATTATATAATATGGAGATTATATATATTTTTCCCCTGTATGTTTGAATCTACACTGTTGGTTTTTCTCCAAAAAAAACTACCAATATATATATATATATATATATATATATATATATATATATATATATATATATATGTGTGTGTGTGTGTGTGTGTGTGTTCAAAAACCGGATATACGGTATCTCATGTGTTAGTAAGAAATTATAATTATAGGAGCTACATCTAAACAAATTCCATTAAATCATAAATCTAAAGGAAGGGGTTTTAAAAGGATCCAATGGCTATGTTCAAAACCTCCTTGAGATGAGAAAAAGTAATTTTTATTTTTGTTTAACAATTAATTAAATCTAGAATTACCCGACATGTGGCTCAGTGGCAACGTGAGCCACCGGTGAGCATTAGGGCGGAGATTCAATCCGCTGGCGATTTTGTTTCAGACACTGCCTCAAAAACGAGGAGACTTGATGGTGTGCGTGATATTCAGCTTCTTGCCTCGTGAGTCGGACTGCCTGGTAGGAATTTTCCGGGTTTTTCTCCCATACGATACGCGAAAATTCTCTTGGAAGGCACTGCCCTTTTCTTCAGCGACTCGGAGTCAAGTCAGACTTCTACCTATGGGTGCTTCATCACAACAGAGGTTGCCGTCCATCTATCCTTGGAACCTGGTCTAGATATTTACTATCTACCAAGTGGGATAAGGGAAAAAAGGAGAAGAAGAAGAACGCATCACATCTAAATTCTGCTCGACTTCTGATGCAATGATAACTTGTGTGGTGTTGTCATTTTTTAAAACCATAAAATTTAAACAATAACCCGATCCTAGAAACAACTAGCTACGCCGTTTATTTAACACACACTAACCATTATGTATAACCGCAATAACCCATACCACATTTTAAACCAACAAGTTCGCATGCCTTCAGAGACTTATAAGTTGGATAAGGAAACATACATGAAATAATTCACAGACAAAATTTCATAATTTAAAATATAAACAAAAATGTATTTATTAATATTTACAATAGTAAGCTTGAATTAAAACCATTCAATTAACGTTATCAATAAAAGTATAATTCGGATAATTCATTAAATAGTCTAACATATACAATAATTATATAGAATTTTACCATAAAAATATTTACTAAAAGATATTGCTCATATTGACATGACACTTAAACAACCAGAAGCAGGAGTGTTCAGATTGGAAGTCACTGGTGGCGTTCTTCGTAGTCACTGCTTTCTACCACAAGATGACTCCATGTTGATTATGAAAGCATTTGTACAAAATCGTTTCGACAATCATCAAATTACCTTGATCAAGTTTTTTACATACAAAAGGCATTTGTGACAAATTTACCCTTAAAAAGTTATCGACGATCTTCTTTCTTTGTTTGTTATTCATAATAAAAATATATACAAACCGCGTCCCCCCCCCGATGTAAATAAATAAATAAAAATAAAATAATAATAATAATAAATAGCTATCAACCATAGTCATAAGAAAATGCATGGTTTCGTTATTTCGTTATAATTTTACGAAATTTCTGCTAAGAAAAACATATTTTACGCACACTTTGTTAAACTTGACGGTTTTCTTATATATAATAAAATTTGCAATTTTCCATATTATAAATTTTTAAAATTTTTTTTATTTATTGATTAAATTTTGGGCAGTATGCATATTGTGTGAGAGGAAATATATAATTAGCCAATAACCTTCTATCAAATCAAGCGGCCAAGTGACTAGAGCTCTGGCCTTTGGCACCACAGGCTTCAGGTTCGAATCCTCGCGGTGGCATGAATGTTTGCGAGTGATTCGGAATCCACTTTAAACTGTAGGTCCCGGTCTGTGTAGCCCTCATGTGCACGAGATGACCATAGAGCGATAAGCCAAACCAATCTATCAAATTAAGTCTTTAAAAATTTTTCCAAATATAAATATGATGAAATAACAATAATAAAAAAAAACCGAGAACCAATATGTTTTTAACAACTTCAGAATTAAAATGAAAAATATGCCAGAGCTTCTAAATTATAAACCTAACAGAAATATAATGAAAATAATCAATGCACTATCATGTGAATTTTGATTTATATCTTAAAAATTTTTTTGTTAGGAAGATAACATTATAATGAAGCTATTTTTTTAAGAATTCAAAAGATTTTTACACATATTTATGACATTAAAAATATAAATAAAGGACGCAATTTTAAAATAGCAATAAAGAAAAAAAAAAAAAAAAAATTTCACGCAGCCGGCAGGATTCGAACCTGCGCGGGCAGAGCCCAATGGATTTCAAGTCCATCGCCTTAACCACTCGGCCACGACTGCTCAAACTGCAGCGAGCAATTTAAGTTTATAAGCTAAATCCATTTTTTTCACTTTCGTGAGATTCTAGACATTTTTTAAATAGTAAGGAAATATATAAATTTTAAGAATAATTTAAATTAAATTGTTTAATTTTAAATAATAATTATTATTTTATAGATAAATTAGAAATTTCTTAAAATAATTCGGAAGCTAATTTCATATGAACTCTGCAGCTAATTATTTCGATTGAAAGATAACTTCCAAATACTTATTATATTAAATATAATACATCAAAAGAAGTATTTCAAAAGTTTAATTCAAATAAAAATCAGGTTATTAGTCGTTGAATTCGCTTTCGACAAAATAAGACATTTTATGTACGTATAATATTTCAGTAAAATTTGCATTATATTTATTTTTCTTGATAAATAATTGACATGTTTTTAATTCTTTAAAGTAATTATTTTATAATTAAGTCAACATTCATTAATTTTATTGCTTTAGTTATTTTGATGCAAACAAAAAATTAGAAATTGTATTATATTTTATATTTCATGCAGCATACATTTTTAGGCTGAATATATTAAATTTATTCAAAGGTGGAAAATATATTAATTAAAAACATTTAAATTGATATTTTACTAGCACATGTTTAGTGTTATTTTACAATGAGTTTCCTTTTCTTTTTTACTTTAAATAAATAAAGATTAAATAATAAATATTAAGGAATATTTGTACTAGATGGCAGCACAATTCTTACTTTAGTGACGTATTTTAAAATTTTTTCAATTTATAGTCAAGTAATAATTAAGATAATTTTAACATTAAAACATAAAATAAAAGGATTGATGTGAAGGAAGAAAGAAAAAAAAAATGTACAAAAATGCTCATTTACAGAATTATTTTACTTAATTCAAACAAATAAATATTAAAAAATATGGAAAAAAATGTAATTGCTCAATTTTACTTTGCATTTAAAACGCTAAACTTATATTTTAATTTTCTTTCTCTTTATTTAAGTAAAAAGTATTGGTAAATTTTCTTTGATTTGGCAATTTCTTTAAAAGATGATATTTAACAGAATTATATTACAATGAAAAAAATTGCTTCAAAGTTTCAGTAATTAAAAGAATAAACAATAAAATTGAAAAAATAAATAATTATATTTATTTTCTTTGACTCAATGTACTTTTTTTTTTTCAAAATATGCATTGCACATTGAATGTTGTGAATAAATTATGTATTTTTTTTTATATTTTTATTTGAATTAATCTGAATCGTTCATACATTTTGTTTTTTTGTTTTTGTTATTCAATCGAGAAAATGGAGTTTGTCTTCTGTTGGAGATAGAGTTTATGCTGCAGAATGTGTTCAGAAAAAGAGAACACGTCAGTAAGAATTTTGAAAAGCTTTGATTTAATCTTATAATTTTTCTTTTTCATTTGTTCAATTTTACATTTTTTCCTAGGGTCGTGCGGAATATTTGGTGAAATGGAAAGGTTGGAGTACAAGGTGAGGGTTAATTACATTCCTTATATTTAAACGTTTCTTTATGCAAAAGGAAATTATTTTTTGACAGACTGTAGACCAATGAACATGAAAATCACAAAATGAATGTGCAGTGTTATCCACAGCTTGAACGTTATTTGAAAATCGCCAAATTAATCGCATGTAAGTTCCCAATTTTAGAAAATTAGAATAATTAAATTTGACATATTACTCTCCTAAGAAAATGATTCCAATAACAGAATTCTAATCACATATCAGTTATTCTCTTAACTCAAAGTTTAGTGTTAATTCAACCTTTTAGTAATAGCAAAGTCTTAGAAATCTTGATACTTGGCGACTTTTTCGACGCCAAGCTTTGGTGCCTATTTTTATTTATTAGGTTGCAACTATTACCTGCTCTCCTTAAATATTATTAACAGTTTGAGATAAAACAAAGCAAACTATGGAAACTTATTTTAAAATGAACACTAAGTAAAAGACAAAATGGAAATAACTGAATCATCATCATCATCCTTGGTATTACATCCCACTATATACCATGGCAATCCTGATGGTTTTTCATATTCCTACTTTTTCTTTTCCATTTTTTCAATTTCATTGTCTTCGGGTTCTTCTCTAATTTTTCTGTGGTTTTTTTTTTTTTCACATGTTGCACTGTAACTTTCTTTTTAAAGTTTTCGTTAATAGTTTGTTTTTTGACACCATATTCCATTTATATTTTCTGTATTGTTTTGGATTCTCCACTTTAAATAGAAGTTACAGCAAGAATTAATAAAATCAATATTTCATCACAACTAAAATGAATAAATTTTAAAATAAAAATATATGCTACAATGTTGACTTTCAAAACCATTACTGATCTTTTTTTTTTTTTTTTTTTTTTTTTTCTTTCACAATTTAAAATCCTTAAAGATAAAAAATAGTTTATATCATATATATTTAGGATTAAAATTGAAAAAGAGTTAAAGAAACTAATTTATAAGTCTGCTAAATAAAATATACAATTTGATGCATTCTTGAAAAATACAAAAAAAAAAAAAAAAAAAAAAAAAAAAAAAAAGTATATTTCTTACTTAGCAAATTGCTTATTTTCTATAGAAAGAATTATGGCTCACAAAGACAAAGTTTGGTTAAAACTATATCTGCACAAAAATCATGTTATCTATGCCTGTCTTTTTTTCATCCAATGGATACAAGACTAAAAAAGGAAATTTCTTAAATCTTTAAGCTAAGGAAATCTCATAACAAATTTCTCTTTCATCAAATCATAGTTCCTAATCTTACCTTTATCATTAACTGTAATACCAAACATTAGGTCTTGCAATCTGAATCAGTGAAAGTGCAGAATTGAATAGAATTACAAATAATTAGAAAACAAGGAAAACACATTGGATTGAGAAAGCATGAAGGGAGAGACTAGTTTATGGTGAAAGGAAACAATAGTGTAAAATGTCCATTGTGAGAGAGTTTACATAGAAAATTGAAATTTTTATGCACCCTGAAAGAACACAATATCATGCTGATAGATTCATGCCAAGAATCAATTTTGTCAGCAAATTACCAAGGCCAAAATTTTTTAGAAATCTTGAAAGAAATTAGCTATTTAATGCCACTCTGAGGCAATGAAGTTGCTATATAGCAAAAAAATTCAATAGTACAGACAATATGAATTAAATCCAAGAGTATGAAGATATAATACTATAACTTGTGCCCTGCCTTAATACAAGTTGTGCCAACAACAACATAAAATTAAAATTTTTGTATAAAAATGATGAAAAAAGTGAACTTTCAACCTCCTAAGAGGCTTACAGTGAAAATACAGTTCAAACCCCTGCAAATTGACAATTTTTATGTAAGTTGACAAAATTATTTCCTTAGAACCAAATTATCACCAGTGTTGGTTCATCATCCTGAAAAATATAAAACAACTGCTTTAAGTTCTCAACCAAGAATTCTTCAATGGAAATTAACTTGAAACTCACAAGAGATTATCTGAAATACCTAATACCTCCCTGCTAATCTTGACATCCATAATAAATTGACGAAATTTTTCCGAAAAAAAGTTGGATTACTTTACAATTACCCCAAAGGATCGGAAGCTAATAAAAGCCTTTCTGAAGGTCTGTTGAATACATCAACAGATGAAATCACCAAAAAACTTCTTCTGTTGGGTTTCACTCTGAATTTAACCCAACTGAAGGATAATTAAAAAAATATAATTCCTGTCTGGCAACTTTCAACAAGAAGCCAGAAGAATTTGGAAATATTCGACTTGAAGAAGTTACTTTATCTATCCATCTGTATAGAAAAATAAATCAGATAGTACATATTAATAATACTATTGAACAATCAGTTTTCTGTTTTTATGGCCATGGCTTAAAATTAATAACTTCCTACAGTTTTTAAAGATTATTTTTGATACTACAATTATATATTTTAATATGTATTAATAACATGTACATGCATACACAACACTTCAAATTAAATACAGTGGCATGTAACCCACACTAAAAAATTCTAATGTTTAATCTGCAGATAAGTAATGTAACTGCAGTAATTTTGTTGTAACATATTTTTTTAATTAAAAATTAATAAGTAGAAATATTAAAAATGTGCTTAATTGAAATAAAAATATAGAAAAATATATCATGTACTTCAAAATTTTCAAATTTAAATTATTAAATTTATGGGCATGTTTTTCTTGTTTAAAATTATGATGTCCAATCATATGTTATGCGTTTCTACATATTCTCTGGATTTTCATTGTGACAATGAAATATCTTAATAGTAAAAGCTTATGTGTAATAAACATCAATAACTGTAGAAGAAAAATAGCTGGAATATAGTTTTGCAAATGTTGATAAATAAATGATATGTGCTTCTGTGTAATTTTAAATTTCGTTATTTAGGTACAATACCTGGGAACCAGAAGAAAATATTTTAGATGTACGTTTGCTGGAAGCTTTTGAAGCAAGGTATATTTTCTTGATTACATTTACTTATTTATTGGAACTTAATGTATTTTTTATTTATTCATATTTCAGATAAATATAAATATTTAGATTTTCATATTCATTCAAAAATAGTAATATTTTTAGTGGTATTTTGAATAATTTGAAAATCAATTTTTCTGATTCTATGTTACGTAATGTATGTATTGCAAAAACTTTCAAAATCTCAATAACATTTTTTGGATAATGTTAAATGTACTGCTTTATTAATGCTGATGAATCATCTTCATATAAAGTGTTTTAGTTTTCATTTATACATAGATTATATGGTTTTTTTTATATGTATCAAGGGGTTTTATGTACATAATTTTAATGTTTGTTTCTTTCTGAGATGTGACTTTTTATACAGTAGAACCTCTCTAAGTCGAACTTCAAGGAGACGGCAAATAGTCGAGTTATAGAGTTTTCGACTTATGGAGGATTTTGACTTAGGCGGATTTTGTAAGGAAATATTCGACTTGTAGAGGTTTAGATTCTTTCTAACTTATTTTGAGTTAGAGAGGTAAAATAAATAAAAGTTCCAGAGGTAATAAGCATGTTTATTTACAATTTAAAAGTTATATTATGTACTGCAATAAAAAATCAAAATAATTCCAAAACAACCTTAAAATTAAAAATATTATGCATTAAAAAAAAAAGTTATTTATTTATTTGCTTTAGACAATTCGATCGTTCTCCATTTATAGCATTATCTAAGCTATAAAGAGCAGAAAATTCTTTTTCTTCTGAGTTGCTATTTCATAGAATTGGTTATTCTATTTACTATATACTCATACATTGTTTTCTAAGAAACAGTGATGTGCATCGTCGGCAAATCCTTAAAGTCGGTAACTTATTTTTCTTCGAGCTATAGAGGTAATTAGCTTCAAATGGTCGAGTTGTAAAATCAAACATTGCTAATATTCGAGATACAGATGTTAAATTTTTTTTTTTTTTTTTGAGTTACAGAGGGAAAATATATACCAAAATGGCTTGTGGGGATTGACTAATTATTTCGGCATATAGAGTGGAAATTTCGTGTAATGGCGGTTTTGGTGCTTGAAGGGGAAGGAACAAAAATTTTATTCCAGTTGTGGAGGTTTTCGACTTAAAGAAGTTCTACTGTATTGAGAAAAACATTGTTTATATGGTAACAATTATTACTTCCAAATTATCAATAAATTTTGAAATGTTTTGGTTAAATTGCATGCAGTCTTTCTTCACTATTATTTAGTGCTGTTGTCTGATAAATAATCAATATTCTCATTCATTAATGTAAGATTTGAATTTTAGCAGATTATTTTTCTTTATGTGCATAAAAAAAAGCTGTATGGCATTAAATGAGAATAGACTTTCATTATCTACGATCCTTTTACAAATTTTTAAATACATCTACTATTTTTTATAGAGAATTAAATACCAAACAAAACAATGTATTTTAATGTACAAAATTTTTACAGTGAAATTTTCTAATCTTCAATTTAACATTTAATCTTTCATTGTGAATTGCCCTCCAATAAGTGTATAAATTACTTAAGTAGTTGTTAGTTATAATTAAGTAGCTATCATGTCTGATAAGTGCTTTTATTATTTTGCTAAGTTGTTATGATATATGCAAAGGAAACAACAATTATTCCTGTCTGATGTGTTACAATTAACCTAATTGTGAAATATAACCTCAAACAGATAAAATCCTATTTTGCCCACCCCCTTCCTTCCTCCTCTTTGGTAACCAAAAAAGTGGCACCAAATTGTTTTGATGAATTTCAATCAAAATTATTATCAATTAAAGTTTAACATGTCTCACACAACAAAAAAGAAATTTTTTTCAATATTATGAATTTTTGATGCTATTTTAACTAATTCATTGATTTCAGTAAATATGCTATAGCTATAAAAGGAATGTTCAGAAGTATTTATTTTAAATTTCCTTAATCAGAAATAAATATTTCAATTCTTTAGTTCCCATTAACGATAAGTGGGCATATCAATTTGGTAATTAAAAACTTCAAAAACACAACTGTTGTAATTACTATTCTTTTGTTTGCTTCATTTAATTAATCCTAATAGAAGAGATAATTGTAATTTTTTTCTTATAAAAAATTTCAGTGAAATAGCTGTTAACAGCATACAACATAGGGAAATTTAAACATCAGACCAAACGATATTTGACTGCGAAAGGCTGTGGCTTAGCTTTAATCTCAATATGGCCTAACCAAATGAAACTTTTCTTTCGTAATTTATTACCTTGTCTTGTTTACTTATTTTATTATTATTATTGTCTTTTTATATACTTTAATCCATGCCATGTAAATCTGAATTTTATATTTTGAATAATTTACTATAATTGGTGTATGCCTTTTAATGTTACAGTTTATTTCAATGTGCTTGTACCTTCCTCTGTACTTATCCTTCATTTTTACATTTAATTGCTCTCCTGTAATTTAATGAGTAGATTTTTTTTTTTTTTTAAATGTAGAGAAAATTCAAATGTAAAATTCATGATTTTTATTCATTTTTTTTTTTAGCAACAGTTTTATCTTTTTTTTTTTATATATATAAATTGTTTGTTTAGTCTTTATAATATCTGTAACATTGATAAAATGGATACTATCAAAAATAAAAGTGCAAGAAAGAAATCAAGCAATTAAATATTATTATCCTGTTTTATTATTTTTTTGTATTAGCAAAGCAGTTAGAATATATTAACATGATTTGTATTGTTTATTTCTAGTCAATCTCGGGATCATACTACTCCCCGTAAACGAGGCAAAAGACAGGTGAATTTTTTAATATTTATAAGTTTTTTTGTTCTTGTGATATATAAACAATTACTTAATACTTTCTATGTTCTTCCAGAGCCAAGATCATATTAACCCAAGTCAAAATGAAAATTGCAGTTTTGAAGGGGAAAAAGCCAGAGCCTTGGTACAAAATGAAACTGCTGGACAAAGAAATGATGGATGGCTTCCAGAAATTCCAGCTTCCACTAAATTTCCAGCTTCTACTAAATTTCCAGCTTCTACTAAATTTCCAGCTTCTACTAAATTTCCAGCTTCTACTAAATGTGAAAGTGCTTCCAATAACAGCACTTCAACTTCTGTGTCTATTTCAGGAAATTTGGAACCTCCGATGAAAGTTCCAAAACTCAGTACTTTAATACCGGCTGAAAATATAGGGGAAAATAAGCCTGCCCCTCCATCTCCTAATTGTGTAAAATTGCAGAATCCTAATAATTCAAACAATTCTGCTTCAGAATGTATTGATGACTGTAAAGCTCCTGAAAAAAGTAATGAGCATTTACAACATGATAAATTACAGCATAACTCAGAATCTTCCAATCATATTTCATTGGACAGTTTTGCTACAGATGAAAAATCTGAAGTGGCAAAAATTGTATGTTCTGAACAGAAAGAATCTGTTGTCTTGGAAACTGCTAACGATAGTAAATCATCTATTAGCCACAAGGAGGATAAATCTATTCGTGAAGATGAATTATTACAACAAAATGAAAGCCTAGATGATTTAGGCAATAATGTTTTTACTGCAGAAGTTTTAAATGAATCAGTGGGTAATTTTAATGATAATGTAGGAGTGGAAACTCCAGAGATTTCTCAAAGTTCTTTTTTAGAGGATTTCTGGAAGAAACAAAGTCCTGTTATTGATCATGTTTTAATTACTGATGTAACAACCAACCTTTTAACTGTAACTGTTCGTGAATGTGACACTAGTAGTGGGTTTTTCAAAGACAGGCCTCAACCTGAGAAAGATACAAGTTCTTCAAAATCAAATGAAGGTCAAACTTTATAAACTTTTTTTTTTTATTTGGAACTGTTACATTATTATATTGGAAAAAGATCTTAATGTGTAACTAATTATTTGTTTCTGTTATGCTACTTTATTTTATAGGGGATATAGAACTGATATTTTATTTTTGTAACTTTTATAATTACTAACACAATTACCAATTTTAATAAATCATGATACTTCAGTTATATGTTATCTAATATTTGTTGTATGTTCTTTAAAAGATGCACTTTTTGTCAAAACACAGATATCAATAACTTATTCATTTACATGCAAGATATTTTATTTGTTAATATGTAAAGGTGAGCAATGTTTTTGTATGGATGATTATTATTGTTAAAAATAAAAACTTATCTTATTTTTAAATTAAAATTTGATATTTAAATAGAGATTCTTTAATTTTCACTTGTACATACTTCTCTGCATCTTTACATCTCTTATGGAATTTATAGATTGATGTTCAGCTAAATTACATGTAAGTTTTTTGTGTTATAAACTTCTTTTTGTTTTCATGTGTGTTACAAAAAAAAAAAAAAAAAAAAAAAAAAAAAAAAAAAAACAAGTACATTTTATTTTTGGACGAAATTATAATATTCAGCCACTAGTAATTATCATTAATTAATAGACTTAATTTTTAATTGCTTATTGTCTATTTGAAAAAAAATGTTTGAATATCAGTAAATTATGTGGATATAGTGCTGGATATTATTTACTTGTGCTTTTATCAATTTCTGTTATGCATTCATAAACATATATGTATGTATAATATAGTGAAAGAGAAAACAAAAGCTAACATATTCTATTAATGTTGTCTTCATAAAAACCTTTATTTTTCTTCACCAAATATTATGATATTGTAAAGCATAAAATTTGTATTTCCTTTAATCCTGATGATTGATTGCCTAATTTTGTTTAAACAAACTTTCATTTAACTCCTAATATTAACTTTTAAATTTATTATGTTACAATAAGAATATAAGTGAATTTAATTAATGCCATGTACATAATATGTATAATCTATTAACTGTGGTGTTATTTTTCTTAGACTCCTCTAATATGGAGTGTCAGTTATAAGGAAGCTGATTTTCCAAAGTTGGCAAATATATTATTAGAAATTTTGCCCCTTTTAAACATATGATTTGTAGTGAAAATCTCAATATAGCATATTCAAAATCTACTACCTGTGCAATATCTTTGTTTTATAGGTAGGCATTTATTATATATATGTATAAATTATTACAGGTTATATTTCTGAAATATATTCTTAAAAAGACTTCCGATCAAGGATCGATTATATTTAATAATATTAATAAAGAAGGAATTAATTTTTATGTTCTTATTTGTTATGCAATGATGTATATTTCTCAAGTTTGTGCCACTTAAAGGAAATAAATGGAAATGTTAGAAAAAAAGTATTAAATTATTTGTTAGAATACCGACTGTATTATTTGTAAAATGTTGTAGTATATTGTAGTCAAATTTTGTAGTATTTATAATTAATAGAAAGAAATTTAATTTTTATTCATATTTTTTTTTTTTTTAATTATTGATAATTCTATTTTTGCAATGTCAAGATTGTCTGAAATATTGGTAGTGCAATGTATGCATAATGATGATAATTTATCTATTGTATTTCAACTACATCCAAAATTAATAAAGCCCATGCAATTCTTTTATCTACATTATAAGACTATTCGAGTATTATATCAAAATTGTTGTGTTTTTTAATTCCAGATAGTTCAAATTGCAGTTAACTTACAAGTTTATTTTTGCCTGATACATAAAGAAATTACATCACATTTGTCTGCCAGAACAGAAGTTAAAGGTCTTCTAGATTAAGAATCTCTAAAAACTGTAACAGAAATTAATTTTTATATCTATCTTTGAATTATATTTATCATTCGATTGTCTTGAGTGGTGAATGGTTTTTCACCAGTCAAAGATATGACCAGTTTGTCAAATTGTAATTGAACAGTTCCATGTTTATGAATATGATAACTTCATTCATAGACATGGAAGTTCAATTACAATTTGATAAACGTAATAATGAAGTTGCAATTCTTCCACAACTGGTATGATTGCCAGACATTAAAGAACTGTGAAACAAAACTTGCAATCCATTGTCATTTTTCAATGAATTGGAGTAAATTTTCACAAAGAATAATATAACGAATCTGCCATTCAAGATTTTGTATATGCCCATACCAAGATTTTTTTTTTTTTTTTTTTTTTACATTGATTGGTTTTGTTTGTTGCTCTACTGTTGGTTTTTGTGCACACTGAGCTAATTAGACCGGGACTACAGTTTAAAGTGGCTTCTGAACCATTAACAAACATCCATGTCACCATCAGGATTCGATCCTGATTACCAAAGTCCAGAGCGCTGGCCAGTTGGCCATCAGACCGCTTTTTTACACTGAAGGTGCGTGTTATTTGGGAAATTCATACATCATTTTTTTCAAAGTGTTCCTGTTCTTTTGAACAACTCCAATATCTGCTTAATTATGTAGTCAAATTTACCCTTGTAATTGTTTTGTTCAACAATTGTATTTAAATTTGTCTTTTCTGTAAAATATTTCAGAAAATAATCTTTATATATTCTTTTATTGTTTTGAATTTTTTTTTTCCATGACACATAAAAAAAAAAAGTATTTAACAAATATTGTGATTATGATTTATATTTATTTTGTATAAGCAATTTTATTGTTCTGAATCATTTAAAAGAAAATGTTAGGAAATATTATAAAATTATTTATGTATAGTATTAAAAGCAAAATTTTTGTTATTTATGTTTTTAAAGTGGTTGAGGTATGGGGTATTTTATTTATATAAATAAAAGCTCATTTTGTGGAAAAAATATTTGAATTGCATGATTGTATATAATATATTATCTATGTAATAATTACATATAATTGCTATTTAATGTTTTTATTGGTTTTCTATAATCAATGTTACGTAAAAAATACGACTGTTTTTTTTACAATTAATATTTTTTTGAATGTATAGTATTATATTTTCATGCATTAAAATTGCATAATTAGTTTTGTTGTTATTGGTTTTTATTGTACTATTTATTTTTTTTTAATTTGACTAAATGAAGAGTTTTTTTTTTTCTGTTAAGTGATTGTGTATTTTAAATGTATGAATTTGTTATCAGTTTTTACATCAAAGATTTTTAATACATTTTTACAGTTTTATTATTGTAAAGCATATTCATTCATATGCACAATGTTGATGCCCTGATGTTGTGTATAAAATTAGAAAACATCCATTCTTCAATGTATATGAATTAAAAAAAAAATGTGTAAATAAAAATTCTTTTAACTATTTATGTTTAATTTTAACTTCATAAAGACTAAAGCTATTTCCACTTGAAGGAAAGGAATACAATTCAATTTTTGTACTTATAAGAATCTAGTTAAAGAATAAAATTTAAAAAATATATATACATTTTTACTGCAAAATGTTGCGAAAAGCAATGCAGGTTCAGAACGATTACTTTTCTGATAACAAAACTTTCAAGAGCTATATTATCTAAAGGCACACTTGATAAAAATTTTTGACTCATACTGATATCTATAAGAATAACTCAAAAGTAAAAAAAAAAAAAAAAATTATAATATTGATTAAAAAGTTATCTTTATAATATTTAAAAGATAGTTAATTTTATCTATTAATCTTTATGAAAATTATCATGCAAGATCTAATAAATTTTTGCCCCTTCAGGGATATTTTTTGTATATCATGCAATAAAAAAGATTGTCTTAAATTCGTTAATGAACTTATCCAAAAATATTTCTTATAGAATAAACAATATTATTAACTATTCACATAAATTTATAAAAATTAATTGCTTTAATTTAAAAATGCATTGTAAATCAGTATCATAATGAATGTGTAATTACTTCTTTTTCTTAAAACCGTATATAATATTCTCCCAAATATTCAGTGAGTATCCTAAACAATGCAAAAGCTTACAGGGATTTTTTTTTTTTTTTTTTTTTTTTTTTGTTAAGAAAACACTTTGCAGTTGTGTACCACAAAAAGAAAACCAATAACCAGGGCCGGATTTGCCTACATTCAAATTCTTAGCAAAATTAGAATTACACTATTCTAAAAACAGTAAATACTAAAACACTGAATCGAAAATAAGGAGAAATTCTACACATACGACTAATAAACAAATATAAAAATGTATTGGTTAAGATCAACGCGCTCGGCTCATTGGGTCTGGACGTTTGTATATACTAGTGTAAACTATTTGTCATTATAAATGACAATAGATGGCGCCACGACCAAGAGGCTCTTCCATAACTCCATATAAGGCGAATGCCTTATACGGGGAGGAAAATGTAACAGCAAGGGCAGAAGAAGGAACGCGAGTGTGGTTGGCGGGCAGTTGCTCGAATACGTATTGTTGGAATCTGAATAAATATTTGATATATATCAACTGAAAGTGTGTTAATATATGAGAACAGAAAAAGAAGACAACACTAGATTGCACCAAAGTATAGTTCATACGTTCACTGATTGCTATGGCAAATATTGATGTGCATTATGCTACTAAGCTCTGGTTGGTTCTTGCATAAATAAAGTATAGATTGGAACAGACAAACGAACTGACCTATTGATATCCCGACGTTCGGTTATATTCGTGTTGTTTCGATAATATGAAATACGTGTTAATGCTATTAGAAAAGATTCGCAGGAGGAGGATTTTAGGATTGTGTACATAATTATTTGATACTCGCCTTTTGAGTTCAGTAGATTCAATACTTTAGTGAAGTGTTTATAGACTATTGAAAAAAAAAAATTTTTTGACAATATTGAGATATATCCCTAGTAACGATGTATTTTATTATCTCTCATGTAATTTACAAACTTAAAAATGGGAGGTGAAAGGGCCTCATAAGTGGAATAGCCTAGGGCCACTTTTCATCTAAATTTGGCCCTGCCAATAACGCATTCATGCTGTATAGTAGTCTAACTACTATAAACTAATACTATATACTATATAAATCTAAATACTATATACGTTTTGCTATTACATCGCTATTACGTCAACTTTTATTGATAATTTGGTTCAACGTCAAATTTTAGCACTAATCTTGTTTTTGTTAAATCACCAAAATGTAAATTTAAAACACCGAAATTAATTGCTATTATCCCAAAATTATTCTCTAATACCGCCAAAAATTATTGTTGTTACTCATTGAACATTCATACTGTTGTCTTCTTTTTCTGTTCTAATAAATTCACACACTTCCAGTTGATACATATAAAGTATTTATTCACATTCCAACAATACGTATTTTTGCAACTTCCGTCAACCACACTCGCGTTCCTTCTACTGCCCTTGTTGTTACATTTTTCATCCCCGTATAAGCATTCGCCTTATATGGAGTTACAGGAGGAGGAGTTATGGCAGAGCCTCTTGGTCGTGGCGCCATCTATTGTCATTCACAATGACAAATAGTTTACAATACTTATTAGGAACCAATCAATTTTCCGTACAATGTTTACTGTAGGACCTGATGGCCGAATGATTAGCGTTCTGTGCTACAAGTTTCATGTTCGAGTCCCGGCAATGCTATGGATGTTTGTAGGTAGGTTCGTAGGGGTTCGTTTTTCCACTTTAAACCATAGATCCTGGTCAAATATGATTATAAAGCTTTGGGTGTAAGGTGACAATCCAAACCCGTTAAAAGAAAACATCTGTTTCGGAATTTGTCAGTAGGCAGACAGCCATGGTCCAACATGAACTGTAGTACCGGAGAGTTAGTAATAGCTCACACCATTCCACTCACCTATCATCCATTACCGACATAGCACAGTTATATCAAATAAATAAAAAAAAATATGAACAATAGTAAAACTCAGCAGGAAAATTTAAGAAAAAGTTCGTACGTCGGGTTTATTAGTCAACTTTCCATTCTAAAAGCAAAAAGTAACGATTTTCCGTTTGAAATGAAATAACTGTTGCCTGTATCATTGTATCATATATTGTCTGCAGTCACCTGTATTTGTATTTATTTTCTATTTTTCTTATCTAAGTTTTTCGATTGCGAATTCGTGTAAGTCTAGAAGGCCAAACACTTTGAGTGGGCGAGCTTAGAGTTTGGTATAGCAGACAGCAATACGAATCCCATCATCATAGAATACACGTCCGATGTCGACCTTACTTTCATATTTTCTCCAGACATCCTTTCAAATTTACAAATTTTATATGGACATGGTGCCCGTTCCTTTCCCGTTGTTTTAAGATTCCAAATAGCGCGATACCGATGGCAATATGGCTTATTATTCAAACTCATGCAACTTGATTTTTCGGCTCAGTTTATTAAAATTATTTACTTGTCCCTCACTGGGGCCTGAATGGCTGAGTGTCTAGCGCTCGGTGCGACAAGTTTCGGGTTCGAGTCCCAGCGGTGCCATGATTGTTTGTAGTGGTTCGGAATCCACTTTAAGACGTAGGTCTCGGGTAGACGTTTTTTTTCCCGGTCTTCTATGACTTTAAGAGCGTCACGGAGCAGAAGTCAGACTTCTACCTACATGTGCTCCATCAGAACAGAAGCTGCACTCCTCTCCCCTCCTTCCATGAGGGATACAACAACAACAACTTGTACCTCACTTTACGTAACTTCAGAGTGCGATTGGGCGGGACTACCACTAGCGATCATCCTATCAAGAGCGGCGTTCCCCAGGGAAATTTGCTCGACCCAAGATTATTTTGAATCTCTGTGAACGACATTCCTAGACCAGAATTTTGTAAACTGGCTATGTTCGTAGATGACACAGTTTATAATTGCACAACACAAAACACCAAATTCTATCGTTGCTCTTTTAAATGATGAGCTGAAAAATGATGAGCTCTTTTAAATGATTCCTAGCTTGAAAAATTGGTTGACCACCTGGAAAATTAAAGTTAATCCTTCAAAAGCGCGTGTCTTCTGTTTATTAGGAAGCGGAACGTTGGTTCCATTACTGATGTCACACTTTTTGGCCGACCCGTCCCCTGGGTGACTGAGTATAAGTAGCTGGGGTTAGTTTTAGATGCAAAATTGAATTTTAATTCCACATTTCTAGAATAATTGCTAAAGCAGCTGCAGCGAGCGTAAAGCTCAAAGCCTAATTTCTCGCAAGAGCTGGCTAGGGATCAGACAGAAGAATTTGATTTACAAGTTGATCCTTCGACCAATTCTTTTATACGGATGTCCAATTTGGGAGTCCATCTCGATCACAAATTTAAAGAAGTTGCAAGTCTTTTAAAATAAGGAGATAGCCAGAATTGTAAATGCTCTGTGCAGGGCCGGATTTAGATGAAAAGTGGCCCTAGGCTATTCCATTTATGAGGCCCTTTCACCTCCCATTTTTAAGTTTGTAAATTACTTATTATGTTTGTTTATTATTCATATGTGTAGAATTTCTCCTTATTTTCGATTCAGTGTTTAGTGTTTACTGTTTTTAGAATAGTGTAATTCTAATTTTGCTAACAATTTGAATGTAGGCCCCCTTGATCTTGAGGCCCTAGGCTGAAGCCTAGTTAGCCTATAGGAAATTTAAGCCCTGGATATGTGGTTTGTTAGAAGAAAAACAACTCCACAGAGATTTTGACCTCGATCCAATTATGGATTATATATAATTAAAATTCACTCCAAATGTCCTCAGATCCATCAACGAAGCGATTAGAGAAATACCTGTATAATCCAGGTGTAATGAGTTAAAAAAACCCACGGCAATTTATGACACCGCTTGTGAGACATTTCCAGCGCTCAAAAAGACGGGGAATTTACTCCTCAACCAAATGAATCTACCTCTGTGGCCGGAGTCTCATAAGCTACGTAAATCAATTGATGCGAATCTGAGCTGCAATCTTTGGCATTTAACTTTTAAATAATTGCTGAGATGTGCAATCTTAATTAACCTACTGACTACCACACTTTTAACTTTTATTTTGTTAATAGTTTTATAATATGTTTTGTTTACTTAACTTTTCTTGTTTGATTTAATTGCCTTTAATTTTCTTAATTCAATAGTTTTATCTTAATAGCTCTTGTCTTAACTTTAATTTTAAATACAATATTCATTTTTTTTATTATTATTGAAAATATAAATAAAGAATAAAAAACTGTTTCTTTTTTCCAACAACGTTGGTTTTTTTTTTTTTTGTCTAACTGTAACCACCCTGATGGCGCCATCTGTTGGTACCACTACAAACTTCATTTAAAATTCTACTTTGAGCAGGTGTATTTGTTATAGCTTTGGATTCTATGTAACTGCTTTGCAATTTTTGTATCTTGTTTTGTATTTACATTATTTTTATCTATTTTTATTTTATTTTTAATTTGGTTAAAATTTTAACTTTAATTTTAAATTATTTGAAAGGGGGAGCATCATGGAACGGACATCTAATTGTACCGATAGCCAGGGCCGGATTTTCCTATAGGCTAACTAGGCTTCAGCCTAGGGCATCAAGATCAAGAGGGGCCTACATCACAGTAATGAGAGGATATATATCCCAGTAATGATGTATTTTATTATTTCTCATGTAATCTACAAACTTAAAAATAAGAGGTGAAAGAGCCTCATAAGTGGAATAGCCTAGGGCCTCTTTTCATCTAAATCCTGCCCTGCTGATAGCTTTTGCTTTTTTTCAATCTTCTGCTTTAATTGTTCTCAAGCAGGAGATTTTTTCTTTAATTCTTTTTATATTCTTTAATATTTTTACTCTTTAATTTAAACAACTGCATTTGTTCAGATATTTTAACTAGCTTTAAGATGTGGTATAGTGGCTCTTAAAATCACGTTGGAACTCCGCAACCGGTACGCCTGCTGCCCGATACCGAAAGAACATCCCAGAGTTCAAAAGGAGAACATATCGTCAAAAGTAACTACTTTGAAATATATTGACTGTAAGCGTATCACAACAAGGCATGTTTATCCTATCTACTGTTTACTTTGATAAAGCCAGATAATTGGCAAATATAAAGGCTATTATGGGAGTTCCTGTCAAAGCGTCTCTTTATTCCCCAGAAAAGATCTCCACCCGATTTCTGTTTCACAACATTCCTACAAATATATCATTTGAAGAATTTGCAATTCTAAGAATAAAACAAGTAATATAAAAATTTTTTTTAAAAGTCAATTCCTATTTTTTTCACTCTATTGCAGAAAGTCCTTTATAAATAATTTTCATTCATTTTTTTTTAAGTTTAATATAGCGCCATCTATTGGTAGATATATGCAACTTAAATCTAAAAATAAATAAAATGAATTAATTAAATTAAATTAATGAATTAATATGCTGATGCACCAATATGCAAATTTTTTTTTTGTGAAAATATATAATAATAAGAAGGTAAGTTTTGATTTTTAGGCAAATCTGCTGGATGCTTCATTACAAAAATTAAATTTGTGTTACCCAGCCAACCATCAACACGTAATATTCCAAAACAGCCAGTTAGTTCAAGAAGAGATTTAAGTTTTTAAACCTATTATTGTGTTGCATACATCCTTCTTTCTGAATGTTCCGAATTTCCGATGCAATGTACATCTTATTTAGGTATCCTTCTTCCCTGTTCATTTCTGCAGTTTCAGGGGTTCTGACATTCTAGTCAAAAGATTTCTTGAATTGTGCATAGCTCAAAATCGAAAGAACATTTATATAATTATTATTCAAATGAATCAGTTCATGCACGAAATCGTTAACTATTATTTTAAATAAAGGCAATTTATTTTCAAATTTTTACAAGAGTTTTAAATTCTTAATTAAATATCTCAATGTCTTCTGATGAAATAGGAATCACCCGGCGACGACAGCCATCGCCAACAAAGCTGGGGCCGTTTCCCCACAATTCTGATGCAATAATCTTTCTGGATCCACTCAGTGAGAAAAATGTCTGCTGGATTTTCTCCCCATGAAATATGATGTCAATGCTGATTAGATGAAAGCTCTTAAATTGTAACTCTATTTTGCATAACTATTTTCAGATTTGTTAGCACTTTCTGTCACTAAGATAATGCGATCACAGAATCATTCAAAAATTTACTTCGAACTGCAAGACAATGATGGATTGTTTTCATCAACTTTGATAAGAAAACGCACACAGTTAGAATCTGGAAATTTTTAGTTTTTTTTTAACAAGGGCAACATGAAATTTACTTGCTATTCATTAATTTCTAAATCAACTGCATTGCATAAATTAGTTTCCTTCGAACCTTTTCAAACTATACCACTTATATAAAGTTTTAATGATTGTTACAAAAGTTATTAAAGGTGTCTTTTTTAAAAATTTTTTTGGCTGATTGTACAAAAGAATTCATTCCATGAAAAAATTCGAAAGTTTTAGTGTTACATTTCACTGTGTTTATTTTTCGATTCATCGATATTGTGCCCCCCTTTACCAAACCTCAGTTTTACTGAGTTAGCAATCATCAAATGGCTATAAACGCCGCTAAGCGCTTTATTACACAAAAACAAGTAATATATATATATAAAAAAATTAAAGTCAATTCCTACTTTTTTACTACATCTGTTGGTAGATATATGCAACTTAAACGTAAAAAAAAAACTAAAATTAATGAATTAAATTTAATTACTGAATTAATATTTGAAAAACTGTATTAACATCAAGTGCCATCCACTAAAAATTAAAAAAAAAAAATGTATTTGAACTCGAGTGGATGAATACAAAGTATTTTATGAACGATTGAAAATTTGAACAAGATGTATATAGGGAGAGTGTGAGCTAATAGAAGGAATTGAAAAATAGTACAACAGTTAAAAACATCACACAAAGGTATTCGAAATTCCATCCATCGGCATTCATGTACGATCGACACCTACTCTGCATGTATTGGCGAACATTTTTAAAAATACCGAACGTTTCACAAGATTATACTACATGAATCAAATTACATGAAAACACATATGTACACAGAA